>JANHAO010001975.1:0-30508 GCA_026873985.1 Saraca asoca | reverse complement strand
TTGTTGTAATTTTGTTAGTTTGTATTATCACATGTCATGATTAGTGATTAGATCATATTATTATTTTTGGTAATTGTTTTTAACACTACATTCTTCCTTTTTTTTTTTTTTTTCATGTGCTAAGACATGTGAGTTGTTGTATATAAGAGTCTCATATTGAAATATGCAATGTGGGGAAAGATCAGAGTTTTTGAGCCTACGTGTAGAATCTGTCTTTCCTTACAAGGAAATCTTTCTGAGACTGCTTACCCGAAATGGCATGGTCAGCTTCATCATCAAACACTTTTGCTCCCAATTCCTTTGTTATTCAAACTCTAGAAACTCATGAGTTATTCATGAGCTTCAGAAGTGAGGACACTTACTATGGTTTTACGGCTCATCTTCTTTCGCTTTTTCGCAAATTCAAAATTAGAACATTTGTAGATTATGAGCTCAGAAGAGGGGACAAGATTAGAAGCGTTAAACGAATCAGTTCACTCCATCCGCGGATTGGACCAGAACCGCAAAAAATACGGACTGCCACATGGTAGTTCGAGTTTTAACATGAGTAGTCCGCAAATCTAACATATCTGTCCACGGATTTTTCTTTTTTTTTTTACAAAATTATTTTATATTTTTAAACCTCTTTTTAAAAATTATTTTTATTTTTTAATTCAAAATAATAATTTTAAACTTAAATATTTTTCAATCACTTATTTATATTCATTTTTAATATTAAAAAATTGTATATAATAAAAAAGTTTAAAAATATATCAAATTTATGAATAATTTTATAACATATCAAATTTATATATAATCTATAAAATATAAAATTATATATGTCAAAAAATAAAAAATATATAAGTGAGCATATAACCATATGTTTGTATATAAATAAGTAAGTTAAAAAAAAGAGGGGGGCCCGCCTACAGACTATTGGGTTCAGTCTGCGCAGACTGTGGACTCAGCGGACTGAACCAATTCAGGTCTAGCGGACTGCGATTTTATGAATCCTAATCTGCATTTTTATTTATGAACTGGCAGACTCTTCTGTAGATCATGTTCATTTCAACGACTCTTGACAAGACATCAACAACACTTCTCAAGGCGATTGAGGATCCAAAGATTTCATTGATAATTTTCTCGCGCAATTATACTATTTCAAAATAGTGTACCGATGAGTTTGTAAAAATAGTGGAATGTAAGAGGACCAATGGAAAAACTGTAATATCTATTCTTTACTATGTGAATCCCTCGCATGTACGAAATCAGACTGAGAGATATGCTAATGCTTTTCAATCGCATGAGGGCCATTTTAGAGGTAACATGCAGAAGGTGCAGACAAGGAGGGCTGCTTTGACTGAAGCAGGCAATCTCTCTGGATGGGATGACTCTGGCAATATTTGTGTGTGATTATATATACATGTTTACTTTTGATCATGTTTTTAAATTGTTGTTTTTTAAATTTTGTTTTGCAACTGTTGTCTTCTTTTATATTAATCCACAATTTTGTTAATTACAACATATTCGCAATTTAAATTCATGCAATTACCAGTGGAATCCTTTTCCAGTGTGACCCAATTTTACATTAATTATTACTTTTTAGTTTAAAAGGTCTTTTTCAAGGTTTAATCCTTTACCGCAATGGATGGCTAAGTTGTATTTACACCAACGGATCATAAAAAAATTATCATGTGTCTTGCATTTTTTTGCAAGTGCAAGAAAATAATACAATTGTTGAAAAATTTGAGATGCATGGTAATGTTTTATGTGTTATTGATATAAATACAACTACCGGTATCTTTGGAAGCTAAGAGGAGTAGGGGAAGCAAGGAAAGAGTGGAGGAGAGATGGTTATAAATGATGACTTTCTTTCCCATTTAAATGTTTAGAATATTCTCTAAAAACTCTCAAATTGGAGGAGAGCAAAAATACCCATGTTTGAAGTTTTTTAGGATTAATCATAATTTCCAATTTCTCCCCCCTCCTTCACTAATGGCATATTTGGACGAAGGAGATGTGAGAAATTGGACAAATTAAAAAGTCAACTAATTTTTTTGCATCATATTACAAAGCATCAATTCAAATCTATACAAATAAATTAATGAGAATAATAATAATAATTATAACTGACGTAGATTAAGAATCTATTATAACAAAAATTTCTAAAGTAGGTTCATTCCTTACAAATCCTAGTAGAGAAAAGAAGAGAAATTGAATTGTACCCTCAATGGGTCTACTACAACTCTGTCTAGGGTGTAAGTATAGATCTACCTTATTGTAACCCTATTGGGCCAACTGTTCATCATCATTGGCCCAATTACAAGGTTCACACCACTAAAGTTCACAAATGGTCTAAATGCCATTATAGGCCAAATAGTCTGATCACTTAGTTTAATTGATCCAATATAATTAGTTAGCATAGTATTCATTTAATTCAATAGCATATAATTAATTAAACTATGGTAGTCTATATAAGAAATTCTAACAATCTCCCACTTGAACAATATACTTTAACAAACAAAAAACTTGGATTACAATATGTGGCCATAACAATGAATGTCAATAACAATAATCATGACACCATTACAACCATAGGTCAAGCACAAGCACCTATTAATGCAGATTATCCTATCTAAGAGGGATACTAATGTCATACATATCTTGAATACTTACGTTTCAACGACCGAAATATAATATGAAATGTGTGAGAAACTAGACGTACATATCAAAATATGAACATATGTACATATTTACAAAATGGTCCATGCATCCGACTAAGATGTTAAAATAAGAATAAATCTTAACATAATAATAAGTAAGGGTCCAAACTTTATGTCACGCCCCAACCTATGGAATGTGACCAGTATAGAAGATCACCGATAGGAAACCTCCTACAAGCCTAACAATGCAATTTACACTAAATATACACAATTTTCTTTTATAGATGCATGATTAAACATTCATATGACAACTCTACCAAAAATCTGACAGAGCTTCCTTTATTTTTCAGACAGCTGGCCACAAGGCCTATATAACAACACAATAGGGCAACATGCCCACCACAACCTGTAAAATAACATAATAATATACAGTGGCCCAGACTATACAATTTACATCATACTGGACATCCAGCAATCATACATAACCCATGCATATACAATCCTACCAACTACCATTGATTTTTCACCATTTTATATCTTTATTCTCTGCAAGAAGATTTACTCAAGCCGATAGCAGATCCCGTATCAATATAGAATAGAGAAGCGAAAAAAGAATCCGGAACTCTGAAAAACAGGGAAAAGAAAGGGGTGAGTTTCATAGAAACTTAGTGAGAAGACAATCCCATGATCACCATAATCCCATTTATAAATCATGTTCGAAAGTATATATATATATATATATATGTAGCTATGAAAATATGCTTACCCGATTAGATGTCATAACTTCACAACAAGTTTAGAAGCTTCATTCATTAAAATAATTAAACAATTGTAATGTAACATTTAACCAAAAATGAAATATACAACAATACATGATATTAGAAAAAATATTCATCACAATGTGAACATAAGAAAATATTCAATAAATTTTTATAAAATATAGTAATGCATATACAAAGCAACGAACTAGAACCCCAATGGAAAAATTCCCAGAGGCAACTATACATCATAAATATAACTCCATCACACCCCTCCAAATCCATCCATCTCGCCTGTATGATGTTTTGTTCACAAGTGCACTTGAGGGTTACCACTAAATTTTTCAATGTGTCTAGAATCCCAAACTAATAATTTAAAAATGTCATGCAACATGAAAATACTATTATTTAAAAGAATTCATAATATTTTATATAATAAAATTAATTTATATTTACCAATGGGATCATTAAGTTAGAATGAGTGTCCACTCACCTTAGAAGATGTTTATATGCTTGATTCTTCCCTGGAAGCTTTTCTAAAGCAAGACAATACAAAACAATAAGAATATTTCAAATTTTTCACAGTTAGCATAGTAAAGGTTTCAAGGAAAATTTCTTAGAAACTAGCTATAGGATTACTATAGAAAAAATTTGATGATTTAGGAATACTCACCAGAGTCTGAAGTACCGGTGGCCAGCTCAGCTCACACCAGAACACCGTCAGTGAGTCAATTGGAAGTGCTAATGTACAGCACCAAAGGAGAGAGAAACAACCATCATGGAGCTGGTTTAAGGAGGAGGGATCATTGGAAAGGTGACCGGAGGAGGGATGAAGGTGGCCAACGTCCTGAGACTGGTTGGACGTCACCGGCGCGATGAGAAATGAAAGCTGGCCGAAACAGGGCGCAGGATGGCCTTCGACTAGAGAAAGGAAGCTCATGCGTAGAAGGAAGAAGAACAACACTAGGAAATGCCATAAAAGATGCCAGAAGGGAGGGAAATGATCAAACATGCCCGAACGACGGCAATTGATGATTAAACGGTAAGGATAGGCTTCGAGACTACGCAAGGATAAGTTTCGGGAATAAGGGTAAATGCATAAGGTGGAGGAGACTATGTCAAAAAAAAAAAGAAATGGGGCAAATTGTAGTTTTACCCTAAAACTTTTCACCGACTTCAAATAGGCCCTCCAAAAAAATTAAAAATTACAATCAAGCTCCAACAAAATTTAAGACTTTTCATTTGCGTCCCTCAATCTTTCTTTCTCTTTTTTTTTTCTTTTTTTTTAAGTGTTACAAATTCCCCCCCCCCCCCCAAATAAAAGGAATTCGTCCTCAAATTCTAGAAACATAATCATAAGGAACGAAGATCCATACTCCTATTCTCCCTCTAAGAGATTCCTGGGACCTATGGGTTATGGGCCCACTACACTTCCACTGCGTCAGTCTGATTGTTGAAACTCTTCTCCAAAGAAGATACCTTTTGATTACAACCTTCCCTAAACAATCACTAGGGCCTCATGGGTAGCATAACTCAAAGTGGATTGCTTCCAGATGCATCAGTGGCTTCAGTGCCACTAGGCAGAACAGAAGTATACAGGCAGTCTCTCGCCAAGTGGCCCACTTGACCACATCCATAACAAGCTCGAGTTCTTTGCCTACAAATCCCTAAATGAATTTTTTCACAATTTTTACATGGCCTTGGTGTCTCACATCTAGCTGGAGTAGAAAGATGAGAGCTAGATCTCCCAGAAGAATATGCACTAGAAGTTACAAATAATTGTCCCCTAAATTCTCCACTAGAGCTCTCTGATCTAGACTTCTTTCTTAAACTACTCGAGGCTTCTCTTGCCTCGCCTCTAATGAATAGCCCAGCTATAAACTTGCTCGTATGTGGTGTCTTCTGTGAATGGTATAGCATTGAAATATTGGTCATTAAAACCATTGGCAAATCTTCAGGCTTTGTCTTGCTCAATGGAAATCATGCTACCAGCAAACTGAGAAAGATGGATAAACTGAGCAGCATACTCTGAGACTATTAGTCCTCCCTGCTTTAGGTTCTAAAATTCTTGCATTTTAACAAATCGTTATCCCCAAGGGAAGAATTGTTGCAGGAAAGCCATGTGGAATGCTTCCCAAGAGTTCACCTCACCTCCTAAGGAACTATGACTTACCCACCATTGGTACCAGGTAGCGGCAATATCATCCATCTGGAATTCAACCAGCTATACACATATTTCACTTGGATATCTTAAAACCTGCCATATCCACTCAATTCAATTTAAGAATACAAAGGGGTCCATTTCTGACCCAATGCCTAATAATCTCGGAGGATTGAGTTTCTAAAGCTCCTTTAAATAATTGGAAAGGCTCACAACAGGAGGTGGAGAGGTGGAGGCATCTGAGTTTCTGGCCCACTACCTTGACTTTGTGTTCTTTGTCAGGTCATTTTATTCATAAAATCTACCATTAGGTCCTTAAAATCTACAAACCAAGCTAGAGCCTCAGAAAAAAAGGGACCAATTGAAGCCTCTGGTGTAAAAGAAGCTCCATATTCAAATCAGGAGCTTTCTACTCATGATTCTCTTTATGTAGATCTACGTCAACCTCTAGTCCTACCCCAGCTCGAAGGGAAAGTTTGAGAAGATGATGGTTGTTAGGATGCTTCTTCAGATGCTTCTTCGGTTCGGCATCCACTTGGGAATCGCATTCTAGGAGGCATTTTCCTATATTGAAACTAGAAGATTGATTTTAGGTAAGAATTAATACACTGATACATATAGGATTGAAAGAATTAGGAAATGCAAAGATTATCAATGTATCTCTATTCATGATGTGGGTATCAGCATATCTTCATTCATGCGTCATACTCCTGGGCGCACTAACATGAACTACATGTGTATATCCCCCAATGGCAGTTGGAGACCTCTATCATGCACCTAAACCCTAAATCATGCTTTAATACCAACTTTGTCACACCCCAACCTATGAAATGTAATCAGTGTAGAAAGTCACCGGTAGGAAACCTCCTATAAGCCTGACAATACAATTTACACTAAATATATATAATTTTTTTTATAAATGCATGATTAAACATTCATATGACAACTCTATCGAAAATTCGACAAAGCTTCCTCTATTTTTCGGACACTTGGCCATAAGGCCTATACAACAACACAATAAGGCTACATGCCTACCATAACGTATATAATAACATAATAATATACAGTGGCCCAGACTATATAATTTACATCCTACTGGGTATCCAGCAATCATACATAATACATACATATACAATCCTACTAACTACCATTGATTTTCCACCATTTTATACCTTTATTCTCTGCAAGAAGATCCACTCGAGCCAAGAGCAAATCCAGCATCAGTATAGAATAGAGGAACAGAAGAAGAATCCAAAACTCTGAAAAATAGGGAAAAGAAAGAGGTGAGTTTCATAGAAACTTAGTGAGAAGACAATCCCATGATCACCATAACCCCATTTATAAACCATGTTCAAAAGTATATATATGTATGCAGCTATGAAAATATGATTACCTGATTAGATGTCATAATTTCACAACAAGTTTGGAAGCTTCATTCATTAAAATAATTAAACAATTGTAATGTAACATTTAACCAAAAATAAAATATACAACAATACATGATATTAGGGAAAATATCCATCATAATGTGAACATAAGAAAATATTCAATAAATTTTTATAAAATATAATAATGCATATACAAAGCAACGAACTAGAACCCTAATGGAAAAATTCCCAAAGGTAACCATACATCATAAATATAACTCCATCAAACCCCTCCAAATCCATCCATCATGCCTGTATCCAACCATCACGCCTGTATGATATTTTGTTCACAAGTGCACTTAAGGATTACCACTAAATTTTTCAATGGGTTCAGAATCCTAAACCGATAATTTAAAAATGTCATGTAACATGAAAATACTATTATTTAAAAGAATTCATAATATTCCATATAATAAAATTAATTTATATTTACTAATGGGATCATTAAGTGAGAAGGATTATCCACTCACCTTAGAATATGTTTATGTGCTTGATTCTTCCTTGGAAGCTTTTCTAAAGCAAGATAATACAAAACAATAAGAATATTTCAAATTTCTCACAATTAACATAATAAGGGTTTCAAGGGGAATCTCTTGGAAACTAACTGTAGGATTACTATAGAATAAATCCAATGATCTAGGAATACTCATCAGAGTCTGAAGTATCAGTGGCCAGCTCAGCTCACACCAGAATACTGCCAGTAAGCCGGTTGGAAGTGTTGACCGTACAGCATCAAAGGAGAGAGAAATGACCAAAATGGAGCTAGTTTAAGAAGGAATGATCATTAGAGAGGTGACCAAAGGAGGGATGGAGGTGGCCAGCGGCTTGAGATTGGTTGGATGTTACCGATGCGATGAGAAATGAAGGTTGGCCAAAGCAGTGCGCAGGATGGACTTCAGCTAGAGAGAGGAAGCTCGTGCATGGGAGGAAGAAGACTGGCACTGGGAAATGCCAGAAAAGATGCCAGAAGGGAGGGAGACAATCAAACATGCCCAGATGATGGCAATTGACAATTGAATGGCAAGGAGAGGCTTCGGGACTGCACAAGGAGAAGTTTCAAGAAGAAGGGAAATGCATGACGTGGAGAAAGGCTGCAGCTGGGAAAAATATATCAAAAAAAGAAATAGGGCAAATTACAATTTTACCTGAAAACTTTTCATCGACTTCAAATAGGCCCTCCAGAAAAATTAAAAATTACAATCTAGCCCCAACAAAATTTATGACCTTTCATTTGGGTCCCTCAATCTTTCTTTCTCTTTTTTTTCTTTTTTCTTTTTTTTTTTGGAGGTATTACACTTCATCAATATGCCATAGAACAAATGTGCATAATCAGTAATGTCATATATGTATATATATGAAACATATGGCAATATCATTAATATTTTACTAATCTTAAGATAACAATAACACTAGTCATTGTTTCAATGACAGACATAAAACTTCCACTAACCTTAAACACCAAAAATCTTAGCTAAACTCATTCTAGTCATTTGTTCACGAATAATTTTTGCACCTAAGCCTTTGGTTAATGGATTTGCAAGCATACAATTTATGGCAACATGTATAATACTTATGCATCTTCTCTCTCTAACAAATTGATACTTAATATTAAACTATTCATACAAGTAGTACTTTCATTATTATTTTGAGAGAAGTTCACTGTAGCGATACTATCGCAACATATGGTTAAGGTTCTAAAAATATACTATCTACAACTTTGAATCCAAATATCATAATCCTTAACCAAATAGCCTCATAAGTGGCTTCACAACATGCAACATACTCTACCTCCATAGTAGAGGTTGCTATAATTAACTGCTCGATAGTTTCCATGGTACAACTTCTCCTATCATCTTAAAGATGTATCCATATGTCAATTTTCTATCATCTAGATAATTCACAAAATTGAAGTCAAAGTAGCCTACAATAATCATATTATCATATCTATAATAGATCAGTACAAAGATTCTTTGTACCTTATAAGTACTCTATAACTTTCTTCGCAGTAGTCTAATATTTCTGGTCAAGATTACTCAAGTATTTCCTAAGTACACTAAACCAATAACAATATCAAAATGTATACATATTTGAGCATGCAATAGGCTACCAATAATAGAAGTATATGGGACCTACTTTAATCTTTACATTATCTTAAGGATACTATGCTTTAGAAAGAATCTCACCCTTTTGGAAGGGTGCAATACTTGGAAAGCACATAAAATAAGTTGAACCTTTTGAGCACATTTTTCAACATATAATCTTTAAGAAAAGCTTAGAAGACCCTGGGATCTATCATAATGGATCCATATACCCCGCTCAAAAGAGGTATTATTAAGATTCTTCATATCTAAAATATATAGATAGTACATGCTTTATCTTAATCATAGGGCTCATAACATTGTTCTCAAGAAGAATATCATTCACATAAGACTAAAATTACAAATATACTCATACCCAACCTAAAACAAATACATAGATTTGTGTCATTCTTCTTGAACCTAAGAGAAGCAATAATCATAATAACCTTGAGATACCATTGTCTAGAATGTTAATTCAAATAATATATATGAATCTTTTGAATTTACACACTAAATGTTCTTTACTCTTTTCTTGGAAATCATCTAGTTGGTTCACAGAAAAAGTTTCCAACTAATCACCATTCAAGAAGGCCATCATGCATTTAGTGAAACTCTAGGTCAAAATTAGCTACCATTTCTATAACAACTCGAAATGAGACTTCAATTAAAATTAATAAGAAAATATTCTATAATCAAAGCCTTCTTTCTAAATGTGGCCCTTTGCCATCAATATGGCCTTATAGCTCTCAATCACCTCTGAGTATCCTTTGGTCTTAAAGAACCTTTTACATCCAATAGACTTGAAACCAAAAGGTAACTCTATATGATCTCAGACATCATTATGGATCATCAAAGTAATCTATCATTTACAGCCTTCATCCATTGTAAAGAATTAGTACTTGAAATGGCTTCTTGAAAAACTGGTGAGATCAATTCCATTATTGACGTCAAATTTGTACTGTTGTAAATACACTATATAGTCGTTAGTAGTTCCTAGTCTGTGAGCCATTTGAGATTTCCTCAAAGTTATTTCATTTATAAGAATTGATTCTTTTCTACTACCAAAGGAGCATTAAACTTTCCAACTTCCACCATAGGTTTTACTTTATGTTGTATTGGATCAATTTGATTTGTTTTAACCAATGGTGGTTCCAGTGGAATAGCAACTTGTACCACTCTAAAAGAGATATTAAAAGGTTTTTCACTCTCATTATCTAACTAGTCCTCAAAATAAATAGAATGAGGTGCTTCAATTACCCTGCTAGTTTGAGCCAAATAATAAAATTTACAACCTTTGTAGCTATTATAATATTCAATAAAGTAAGCATTAGTATAGTTTTCAAATCAAGTTACTTGGAAAATGGATTATATGGCTTCATTTCAGCCTTACAGCCCCAAAATATAGAAATGCCTAGGACTAAACTTTTCCCATATAGCAATTCTCATGAGATTTTAGATACAAGCTTACTAGGAATGTGATTCAGAATATCTACAATGGTCTTTAAAACATCGTGCCATAAGAATCTAGTAAAATTAAATATGCCAACATGCATCTGATCATGTCCATGAGCATGTAATTCCACCTTCCTGCAATCTTATTCAATTTGGGTGTTTTCAAGTATAGCATTGCTAGCCTTAATTCCATAATCCTAAAGAATTAAGATTTCTATCAATTTTGTCATTTCTTCATAGTACTCATCACCTTTATTTGGACTGACACACTTAGTTTTCTTTCTCATTTTGAGTTTAATTTCAACTTTGAATACCCTAAAACAATTAAGGTTTCTGACTTTTCAGTGGAATATTCCACATAAGCAAAACTTAAACAATCACTAATAAAGGTGAAATATTAGTATCCACCTATAGCACTCGATTCGTATGAAACAAAGTGAATACAAAGATCTTTCAATTCTTCACATTATTTTCCATTTGACTAACTATAGAGGTCATTTTACTAAAAGTCTACTCACCCTATTGGGCGTGATATGATGTCTCAAGAATATCAATTTTAACCGAAAAAGACTCTAGAACATGTTAAATCAAATGACTATCTTCCAAGTCTACTTTCATTCCATTCAAGTAATTATAGTAGTATACCAATTCCATGATATGCTCACTAATTCCATTAACACCATCCTAAATAATTTTATCCAGCAACGAAACATAATATTTTTTCGGCCTTATCGAACTTTACAAACCTATCAACTACATAGTCTATAAACACTTTGGCATTTGGAGAGTCAGCAATGCTTTTTATGATCGTCTTATCCTTAATGTACATCACAACCATCAAGTACAGAGTGTGTCCACTTTTCACAAAAAGTCTTATGCAGTAGTAAAGTCAATATCCATCTTCGACTTTCTCTCTCTCTCTCTCTCTCTCTCTCTCTCTCTCCATGCCAAATATAAAATTTGGTGATGGTTAAATATAATATCAACAATTCAACTCAGATATCTTCTACGTAACCCAATTCTCATAATTGGTCCTATTCATCATTTTCACGGTAATTAATTGAATAGCTAATGAAAATTTAAGGATAGGGCATTTAACGCTTCATAATATAGCACAAAGATTGAATGTTACATTCCTAAAACTTAATACTAATAAAGTATTTAAAATTTTAAGAACATAATAAGCAATCTTAACACTCGTATTATCACTAACAAAACTAAGGCAATATTATACCGATAGGGCATGTATATTATTAACATAGCACTTTCATAGATATAATTCTAATATTTAATTTCAGTAAAATTTTATACACCAGATCTCATGATAGATGAGTACACAACTGAAC
Source organism: Saraca asoca (assembly GCA_026873985.1). Lineage (NCBI taxonomy): Eukaryota > Viridiplantae > Streptophyta > Magnoliopsida > Fabales > Fabaceae > Saraca > Saraca asoca. The sequence continues at coordinate 18,644 of JANHAO010001975.1, read as the reverse complement.
AAAATTTTATGGCATAATATGAGAAATATTGATTTGTACATAATTTTACAAATTGCACATGACAATCCATAAAATATTCATATGTGCAAATGGTATCAAATCAGTCCACAAAAATTACACACGATAGTATAATATGTAAGAATTATGCAATAAATTTTTCATGTCCAAATAACATGACTAATATAGTTCCTATATATTAACAATTTTATGCATACAGTCATGCAAAATTCAAATAATAACCAAAGAGTAGCAAAAAAATTTTAAAAAATTATAGAAAGTGGGACAATATGTAGAAATCATATGATAAAATTTTTAGAACTAAATAATATCAAATTAGTAATCAAATAAATTGGATAAAAATAAAAATAATTTTATCTCCAGAAAAATCTAAAAAAATATGCATCAAAATTGCCTCAAAGAGTATAGGCCAACAGTGTGATCGGAATCACCATCCACAGCCATCTTGGCAGTGCATGAACATGCAAGCGAGGTATGCTAGCACGTACGGCCATCTTCCTTGCTTGATTGCTCTGCAATGGTTTCCTTACCTATTTTGGACCCAATTTTCAACCCGACTCAAATTCTTCATATCAATTTCAAAAAATCAGCACTTATTTATGCAATTGAAAAAATTAAAATTAATTCAAGTTAAAATTCAATTCAAAAATTTAAAAAGTTGATGTTTGGGTTTTGCAAAATTAATTAAGGGCTTTTATATATTTCATCATTTTAGCAATTAAACTTCAATTAATTCAAACAAATACATAACAATTAAGTTGAATTTAGGAGCAAAATCCCCTACCAGAATGGCTTTGTAAAAATTTTGAAAAATTTAGCTTTTTAATAGTATTTATTCAAATTGATTTGTGCCTTTTGCACATTGTAGACTCTTGAAATGCAATCATAAATTAATTTAAAAAAATTTTCTTTAAATCTTTCAAATTTCTGAATTGAATTTTTTGAAAAAATTCAAGTTATATCAATTCATGATTCATCTCAAGAAGATTTACAAAAAAAAAAAAAATTGTAGCCAATTTAGAAATATATTAAGCCAAAAAATATAAATAAATTTCATCCATAACATTTTTATATCACAAATCATGCATCATATAAAATCTCAAAATAAATCTACACAAATTTTAACCTTCCAACATGAAAGAAAAAATTGGCTTTGATATCAATTATGAGAAATTGGATAAACTATAAAGCCAATTAACCTGATTTTTTGCATCATATTATAAAGCATCAATTGAAATCTATACAAATAAATTAATTAGAATAATAATAATGATTGTACGTGGCGTAGATTGAGAAATCATCATAACAAAAACTCCTTAAGTATGTTCATTCCTCACAAATCCTAACAGAGAAAAAAAGAGAAACTAAAATGTATCCTTAATGGGTAAGTTAGAACTCTTTCTAGGGTGTAAATAGGGATCTGTCTTGTTATAACTCTACTAGGTCAACTAATTCATCATCATTGGCCCAACACAAGACTCACACCATGTTGTGGGTGTTTTCTGGTTCTATGCAAAATGGGCTGACAAAGGCCCAACAACACGTAAGTCCAAATGAGAAAAGAGCTAAGATAATCAAATTGCTAGCTATAAGAGCACAGGACAGGGCAGAAGCCCCAACTTGCAAAGGAATGAGCCCCAACTTGCGTAGACTAACAATTCATCCTGCACGAGCTCACATCGCCAAAAGTGAGCTCGCAAGCTCAATCTTGCTGACCGAAGGATAACAACGACCTCAGATTAAGAGTCCCAACTCGCAAGATGCAACATCTCGCCCAGCTAAAGGCTTGTTAAGGGTAAGCCTAAAGCAGACACCCATCCAGACTTAACTTGTGGGGCCAATTTGCAAGAAGCAGCTTACACAGACCCACCCACAGAAAACAATCTACAGAAGTCGGCCAGCAATCTATAAAAGCTGTACTTGTCATTTACATTTATTATTTGATAACACAAAAATACAACTTATGTAATTATATTTGTAACCTTCCAGCCTTTATAAATAAGAGAGGGAGATCATTGTAAAGAGGCTAAGAAAAACATATACTGAAACTCTATAGAAATCTCACCAGATCAATAAAACAATACCATGGACGTAAGGACCAGTACTACCCGATTTTAATAGAACCACCTTAAAAATCCTTTTGCATTCTTGTTGTTCTTCGTTCCCATCTCCTTATTGTTTGTTTGTACAATCGGATTGCATCTTGAATTCTTAAGAACTCTTTGGGTTGGCTGGATTTGGATTGAACCAAATTCCACCATCAATAAGCAACTAAAGTCCACTAATGGTCTAGATGTCATTATAGGCCCAATAGTTTGATCATTTAGTTTAGTTAACCTATAATAATTAGTTTTCATTATATTTATTCAATCCAATAACATATAATTAATTAAACTATGGTAGTTGACATATGAATTCTAATAGGAGAATCAAGAGGAAGGATAGGGGAGGGAAGGATATTGTGTAACATTTCCCTTATTCTAGAGTTTTAGTGAAGGGAGGGGAGGGAACAAAGGATTGTGATTAATCTTCTAAAACCATCCAACATCCTCTAACACTAATTGTGGGGGAGGGGTGGGTAAAAGAATTTTTTAAACATCTATACAATGGGAAGATAAATCATCTCTCTTAACTATCAATTCTCCTCTACTTCCTTATTTTCTATTCTCTTTTGTTGTCTTCTCTTTCCTTCCCCTTCTCTGTACAAAACATACCATGACACTCCCAAATAAGAGGAAGTTATACAATAATCTTCTTTTCCCCCTCCTTCTACTCCATCCAAACATGCCAAAGTACTTCTTGTTTTAATTATGGTATGGTGTTGTAATTTTTCTATTTGTTTGGTAAAATTTGATGTGGCAGGATGGAATCTGAGCTTGTGGAGGAAATTGGCAGAGATGTGTTGCTCAAACTGAATTCTGTTCGTTCCCGCAATATAGATGATCGCCTTGAAACATTGAATGTGTTGCTTGAAATTGTACCAAAGATCCACGTTATCTGCAGGACTATATGGCATAACTCCATCAGATTCGAGAGCTCAACAAACAGAAATTGCAGAATATCTGCCTCCAACAAGGATGGCCCGATTATTTCCGCTACGCATGAGTTCATTATAAAATGTGTTCAAACCCATTAGTTGTAATAATATTTATGCTGTCTTTGGAACTTACTTTTTTAAGAAATGAAGTCAATTCATTCAATATAAATGATTTCATTTCATTGGCGATTATAATGTTTGAAAATAATTAATATCAAAATTAATTATTTCAATTTATTTACACGTAAATTTCTTTAATTTAAAACATATTAAAAATATATGAAATTTAATCTAGACTTAGGAGGTATATCTTAATAATATTATAATAAGCACAATGATAATATGAGAATAAAACATAGATACATGTGTGTCAAAATAAAATGAATTATAGTAAAACTTTTAATAAATTTAAAAGATTTCATAATGTTTGTCAAAATAAAATAAATTACAGTAAATTTGTTTATAAATTTAAAAGATTTCATTATGTTATGAATGCGATTTCATTGTTATGCGACTGATTAGCTAATTCTTATGTTATTAGGACAATATCAAAATATGATTTTGCCCCCTCGGGACGATGATCTTTGAGTTCATAAATACCATTACATTGAGAATTTGTAAAGACAAATTTCTTTCTGTCTTAAATCATAAGACAAGAAAAAAATTGTTAAACAAATAAATTTTATTGATTTAATGGAGTCAAAGATTAATTTTCTTGATTTTAAAAAGAGTTTTAATTCACTTAATATATAGAAATTCAAGATACATTGTATTATTTATTTAATATAAAGAAATCCAAGTTACGTTGTTCTATCATTTAATGTGAAATTACAAATAAATAATTTTAATATTATAAATAAAATTTATTTTAATAGTCATAAATAATGAATTTGATGCTTAAATGCCGACAAAGATTCATGAATGGATATAAGTTACTGTATCCAATGGTACACCTACATTAGAAACTACAAGGGCCTTGGACTTTCATATAAATACCTCTATTGGTTCTACAAGTGAGATATGCAAAATATATATATATATATATATATATACTACCTGGCTGAAAATAGCAAACTAATCATTTGTAGAAAATTCTAATATTAATATTTTCTTTATATCTCTTGATTTATATTAAGAACTAGGCACTTCACGTAAATGAAGAGTACTCATAACATGTGGAGAAAGTTTTTGACCTTTGAAGATAATTTGTGACCTTTAGAAAAGTCTGGTACTTATGGAAAAGGTTTGTAATTTAGGAAAATATTTGTACCTTATAAGGATTAAGGAGACTTATGGAAAAGGTTTGTAATTTAGGAAAATATTTGTACCTTATAAGGATTAAGGAGAAATTATATCCTAGAGAAGGTCCTCTTAAGTTGAAAGTCATATTTTTATAACATCATCTAGTAACCTTTTATAATTATTTCATTTATGATTATTTTCTTTATTTTGTATTATGTGAGAATTTGTTATTTCTTACAATAACAATACATGATATATAATTCTTGTATAATCTTGAAGCATATATTATTGTGATTATTTTCCTTTATTAATTACATACAATATTGTTTGTTCTAAATTGCAAAATCCCTAATGGATAATGCAATTGTTGTATTTAATTTATTCTTGATTACTTACTTTGATTTTATATTGCATAATTTTTTATTCTTTCATGTTTCGCAAAATCCTAAACAAGTAATGCGGATATATGAGTTTTTTATTTTATATTGTCTAGTTTTTGTTATTGTTTCAAGTTTCGCAAAATCTCCAATGGGTAATGCAAATATGTATCTTTTGATAATTCTCATGAATCCCCTTCAGGTAAGTGGAAATTGTTAAGTTTTCTAAAAATTACTTTTCTTTATCACATATCCCCAATGAATAAATGATTATTTTGAAGTAATGTAAATTGGGAACCTTTTTTCCTATGGCTAATAGTGGATTTGTGTTTGTTGATCTTCTCAAATCTAGTGTATTGGATGGTATTGACTATGTGAATTGGGAATACAGAGTTGATATGCTCTCGACCTTACATGATCATAAGGATATTATTTGTGTAAAATATGCACATATCTTTTTTTAACCAATAACTAATAAGAATGATGTAGTTGATGATAATGAATAGTATGAAAGGAACTTGAATAGTTATAATAATTGGAAAATGATTATTGATATTTCATAATTTAATGGTAAAAATAGATTTTTAATTGAGAAAGTAAAAGCCACAAGAATTAAATACTTGACCTCTAAATTGAAGAAGATATGATGCTATGTTAAATGATAGTGATCTAAGTAAAACTTTTTGTATAACTAATTTTGCACAAAAGAAATTATGGATAAATTGGAGGCTAAATAATAAAAAAAAATATCTAATGAGAATAATTTGTGAAAAAGATTCATTAGATCAAAATACATAGAAATATTGATATAAGAATACATGTAAATGAATTGGCTATTATAAGTGATAGAGAGTTTAAGTTTCTTGATAAAATTATAAATGAGAAAACAATAGTCTTTACTATCATAAAATATATACTAAAGATATATAAGTTTATTCAAGATTTTATACATTAGTTGAGTCCCATTAGAGATTTTGACCATGATCTTATTTATAAATATGATCACCAAAAGGATAGAAATATTGTTAAAACCTAAGGGAATTATCAAATTTGAGCTTTTAATGAATGATTGAAACTAGCTAAGAGTTTTAACAAAAAGGGGGATAAAATCTCAGTTTCAAAGTTATAGAAATTTTTTCTTTATCAAAATAATAAGATGAATATTGCATAAAGAATATGCTTTCACTGTAATAAGTTTGACTACATTAGAAAGGATTATCTTATAAAAAAAAATAGAACAAAAGAAAGCCTAAGCAAAGTGATTTTTTCTTCTAAAATGTGTTTCCTATTGTTGACGATAAAATTTGATTCGTACGAAGAGCCCAAACTTCAGCCAACGGGGAGGGATTCTTCGGGATCTCTGACCTTCGTCTGGTTCAAACATGGCAAATTAGTAAAATAAACAGAAAAGGAGGGAAGAGCAGAAAAGAGAACACCGAATTTAACGTGGTTCCACCAAATTTGGATATCACCGGACCCTACGTCCACGATAGCACGTTATGGCAATAATGTTTCTACAGATGTACAGTATTGAGTTTCTGTTTTAGCAAAGTTTCTCCTATGTTCCCCGGATCTCCCCCTTACAGAGGGCTCCTTTCTTATATTTATAAAGGAGAGGAGGTTACAATAGTAATTACATATGTAGTAAATATGTTACATCAATATTTAATGTAAAAGATAGAATATACAGACTAAATCTCCTTTTTTGGCTACTGCAGATTATCTTTTGTAGGCGGGCCCCATTTGTCTACTGAGGAAGGATATAACTTGGTCTTATATCTGGCAAGTTTCATATCACTAGCCGTACTTCGTTGGCCAGGTCGTTTAGCCTATGGACATGCCTATCTTTGGGATGGAGGGGACGAGCTCGCTCTCTCGTGCACGAGCTCGAGCTCGAGGTAATGAGGTCACTTCATGACGTGATCTAATGATAAGGTGATCCGAATATTCTCAAAGCCGGTCTTTATGCCATTCTTGGACAACTCACAGGCTCATTCAAAATAAGCTGATTTTTACATATAACATAAGCCCCCTAACTCTCAGCTTGCTCTGCGGGCTGGGAGTTGAAACTCTTCAATTTCTGATCAGTCAAAGTCTACTCCTGAGACTGTCGTTTCATCTACTCTATGCCATACCTTTTACGGCACATGTCCAATGGTAATTGATGAGTCAAACTTTGCCTTTTTCTAAGGCTATTAATGAGGACAGTTGGAGGAATGACTCAGGATTCTTTGGTGGAGCCAACCCTAGCTCTATATAAGGGAAAGGCAATCCCTTCTACCACTGCACTAAGCAAATCATGGAGTTTCTTGATAAACCTCCACCGTTTTCGACGTTCTGGCCTTCGATAAAGGCATGTATGGTCTACTGCATAAAGGGTCCAAAAGACTCAGCTTTTTCGTTAATATGGGGGGATCTCATATGGCTCTCAAACTGCATCCTCTCAGCTCCGTCGTGAGGCAATTGTTCAGTAGGTCAAGCTCCCGATACTTCCTGGTTAGCTTCTTTCACGAATCAGAGGAGGAGTTGGATGCCGAAGAAATAAGGAGCAGTAATGCTTGTTCCCTCTCCATTGGTGAGGGTTATTGAAAAGGAGTTTGTCATTCAAAGAAGCTCCAATGAAAGGATCTCCGGATGCTCGGAGCAATTTAAGGGCTCTAGTTGGAAAGGGTTTGGTCCTCCTTAGCCTGTCCCTCTTCTTAGTCATAGGTTTTCCCTTTTTGTGTTTTGATTAACTTGTATTCAGAGTTTTCTGATGTACATCTACCTCGTTGAGGTCTTCTAATGAATAAAATTTCTATTTACAATTTCTACTTGTTGTTTTTATTTCCCACATAAACATCCTGGTTTGATCAATCTATGCGACCTGCGCATAACGAGAAAATACCATGAGTGGTGGACTAGAGCGATCTCGTGTTCGAGGCCGTTCCTATGGCCAAATAAATAAATAGGTTAGTGTGGGATCATAAAATAATAAGATAAGTTCACATGAAAGCTGCGAACAATTGGTCGCATGCGAGCTATGAAATAGAACGATCCCATTGCCTTGGGCAAATAATCATTCCGTCAAACAATTCCATTAATTCTTTGCGCTTTAGTGATCACGAAGTCATGCTAGCATTGAGCGTTTACAAGTGCCTCCACACCTCAGTGAGCATGTGGCTACGCTAGTTAAATGAGTATGTTTTAAGCATCTCCATGCCTCAGTGAGCCCATAGCTACGCTGGTTAAATGAGTTTATTTTGAGCGTCTCCATGGCTCAGCGAGCCCACAGCTACACTAGTTAAATAAGTTTATTTTAAGTGTCTTCATGCCTCAGCGAGCATGTAGCTATATTGGTTAAATGAGTTTATTTTGAGCGTCTTCATGCCTCAATAAGCATGCAGCTACACTGGTTAAATGAGTTCATCAATTCTTCTCCAGAACGAGCTCTGGGGGGCCTTAACCAAACCAGAGGTCACAATTGGCATAAAATTCTTCGCGAAGTTTGAGAAAATCGATCGTATACAATCTACGGATACTGCAAATGCTTAAAAGCAAGAAAGAAGAGAGTAAGTGACATCAAGCCAATCGGCAAATAGTTTTCAACACAATAGAGTAATCACATTTACATTTGCCCCAAAATCTTGGAATACAGTGTCAGTGTATAACTCGGATCGAGCCCTCTAACTCTTGGCCGATGTTATATTGAGAAGGCTGAGGTTGCTACCTTATGGGTTACACCACATACTCCCTTAGACGTCCCCTCCTAATCAGGTCCTCAATTGCCTCCTTGAGAGCTTGACAATTTGAAGTTCCATGGCTGGCCTTATTGTGGTAGGCGCAGAATTCTTCATGGTTTCTCCATCTAAAAGGAATCCTAGAGGGCGGGGGCACCCCAAAATCTTCCCTATCTCTCTTTGTCATGAAGATCCTATCTTAGGAATCTAACATGATGCTATACTGCTCATGATGATCTGAGCGCTGAGGTCACTCACCCTTGGGTCTTTTGGACTTCTTCGCTATCCACTCAACGGAATGATCACCCTACTCCATGTCGCTCCTCTTCTTGTCATGAGAGGAGCCTGCCTTTTCATCCTTCTTGTCAGATCTTTTCGAGCTGAAGGTCTCTTCTCATTTGATCTACATAACATCTAGCTCATAAAACTTGATAAGGTCCTAGGCCGGGGACTTGTACAGACTCTTGTACAACTTTTCATCTTTGCAGAGTCCCGCGAAGATGGTGGCCAGCATGGTTTCTTCAGATGGATTCTCCACCAAATTTGCTTCGAGTCTGAATCTGGCTATATAGTCCTTGAGCGACTCATGCTTACACTGAAAGACCATAGCGAGGTGACAGGAGGGCACAAGCTGTCTCTTCAGTGCCAAATACTGGCTAATGAATTTCTGTTGGCAATCCTTCCAACTACCGATTGAGCGAGCGACGAGGCTTTTGAACCAAACTTGAAGTACACCTCCCAATATGGCCGGAAACACTCCACACTTGACTAATGGGTCTGCAGTTTGCAAGTTCAACTGAACATTGAATGCATCAAGATGATCATAAGGATCAAAATCCCCACTATATAACAGGATCGCGGAGACCTTGAGCTTGAGGGGGAGAATTCGAGTTTCGATCTCCTCAGAGAGTGGTGACTGTTCATCATAGCAAGCTCGATCTCCCGGGGTTCGAAGGTGTCCCTCCAACTCAGTTATTTTTTAAAACAACTCTCCAACCAATGGATCTCATGCCTCAGAGTGTTGACTGGATGATTGCTAGGTTCTTCAACCCTCCTCGTCATGAGGGTCGTGGCTAGGGTTCCGCTCTTGTGAGCAACGAGTTGGAGAATTGGTCTGGTTTGGGTCATCCAGATGCTGAGTTTGCCATTGCTGGAGAACATTCTTAAGCATTGAGGCTTCGGCTTGTTTCTGCACACCTTGTGCTAATAACGTGATTGCTTTAGTCAGTTCTCCCATCATGCATTCAAGCTTCTCTTGGCATTGGAGCCAGGTTTGCACTCCATCAGAACCATTGACAGTGGCGACTAGTGAAACTGAGTTAGCTGGGAGGATACCATTGGTTGCTCTGATAACAGGAGCTATAGACGAGTCCGTCATTGAGACATGACCATCCGGAGGATAGGGCTGCACATTTGAGGCTCTAACGGATCTTTCCTTGGCCATTGTAAGAAGAAGTGAACCAAAACTAGCGAGGTCCCCACAGACGATGCCAAAATGTTGACGATGAAACTTGGTTCATACGGAGAGTCCAAACTTCAGCCAACAGGGAGGGATTCTTCAGGATCTCTGACCTTCGTCCAGTTCAAACACGGCAAATTAGTAAAATAAACAGAAAAAGAGGGAAAAGTAGAAAACAGAACACTAGGTTTAATGGGGTTCAGCCAAATCCAGATATCACCGGACCCTACGTCCACAGTAACGTGTTATGGCAATAATGTTTCTATAGATTTACATTACTGAGTTTCTATTTTAGTAGAGTTTCTCCTATGTTCCCTGAATCTGCCCCTTGTAGAGGGCTCCTTCCTCATATTTATAAAGGAGAGGAGGTTATAATAGTAATTACATATGCAGTAAATATGTTACATCAACATTTAATGTAAAAAATAGAATATACAAACTAAATCTTCTTTTTCGGCTACTACAGATTGTCTTCTACAACCAGGCCCCATTTGTCTACTGGGGAAGGATATGACTTGGTCTTCTATCTGGCGAGTTTCATATCGCTAGTCGCACTTCGTTGGCCAGGTCATTTGGCCTATGGGCATGCCTGTCTTTGGGATGGAGGGGTCAAGCTCGCTCTTTCGTGCACAAGCTCGAGGTGACGAGGTCGCTTCGTGACACGATCTGATGATGAGGCGATCCGGATGTTCTCAGAGCCGGTCCTTATGCCATTCTTGGACAACTCACAGGCTCATTCAGAACAAGCCAATTTTAACATATAACACCTATGATGAGCCCTTTACTTAATAGGTTAATTCAGGACCTATAATTCATGTATTTATTGATTTTTATGTGTTTAAAAAATCAAGGAAATTGATATTAGAGAAAGCTACATTTATAAGGGCAATGATGATAAAAATCCTTTTGAAGGACTTAGAACTTATGAGTTAAAGTTGAAATATGATAAAATCTTTTATTTAAAAATATTGTCTTTATTGATAAAAAAAAAATTGTTTATTCCTTGTTTAAGGAAACTTGGATCTTCTTTAAGAATAAAAGTTTATATCAAAAGGATTTAGAAACTTTGAAATATTTCAAATTAATTTATAGGAAAATGTTGTGAGTGAATTTTCTAATATCCAATCCAATGAATTTTATTTCTACATCTTTGTTTTGATCATATTGGTAAGGATATTCATTATAGATAACTTGCTTAAAAAAGTTGAGAATAAAGTTGTTTGTATATAAAAAATGACAAAGTTTCCTTTCCATTCAAAAGTTGAAATTTTTTTTATATAATCCAATTGGATATTTGTTGTTATATGAATGTGCTTATTGATGATTTTTCAAGATTTGGAAAATCATATCTTTTACATAATATAAGTGAGGCAATAAAATTTTTAAGTATTAAGTAATTCAAGTTAGAAGTGGTAAACACCAATGGTAGAAAGATTAAGATATTTTTTTAAGTAGGAGTGACTATTAATTTCATTTGTTTGATGATTTTATAATAAGAATGGTATCATTCATTTTCTTATTATGCTACATATACTTAAATAGAATAGGGATGCTAAAAGGTATAGTATGACCTTGTTGAAAATGATAAGGTCTATGTTGACTCTTGCCAACCTTTCTACTACTTTTTAGATGAGTTTTCCTCATTATTGTTCATATTTTAAATAAAGTTCATTCTAAGTTTATAGAGGAGACTCATTATGAACTTTGGATTTGTAAATAATATAAGTTGAATTATATAAAAGTTTAAAGGTTGTGTTGCTCATGTTATTATACCCGATTCTTCTAAAAAATAAATAAACTTGTGGCAAAAAGAAATGATTATTTATTGGCTATTCAAGGTAATTAAAAAGGTATAGGTTGTATAATCCAATAGATAAGATAACCATTAAGAGTATGGCAGTGAAATTTAAAGAAAAATATTTTGATTATAATAAAAATTCTCATAGAGAAATCATTCTTAAGAAAATCATAAGTCAGTTTGTAGTTTCTCAAAGATTAGTCAATTAAAGAGGAATGTTTTCTCTTAAGATAAAATGTTATCAAGAGGTTATGAGAAAAGTGAAAGAGTGATTCATTTATATCCTAAACAAGCCTACAGATAATAAAATCTTATATCCCAAGAAGCTATCGAAGCATATAGTTTTGTTTAAAATTATGAGAAGTATTAAGTATATATGAAAAGAGTGGGAGCTAAAATTGCTATTTTAATTCTCTAAGTAGACAATATTTTTTTGGCTAATAGAGATGTGTGTTTTTGTATGGAGATAAAAAAAAAAAAAAAGCTAACCTTTTCATATGATTGATATGAAAGATCTAGATGAAACCTCAAATATTCTAAGTATCAAAACTAGTAAAAGAAATAGCGCAAAAAAGACTCAGTTTGTCTTAAAAAAAATTATAGATACTCTTTTATATTGGTTTAAGATGGATTATTGCTATGATGGTTAAATTCCTTGTGATTTGTCAAAGAAGTTATAAATGATTGCCTTGTTATTTCCTAAGATATGCTTAATAAAACTTTGTTTCTATATGCTTTTGTCATGATACTTTTTAAGATAGGCTTAATGAAGCCTTGTTTCCATATGCTTCTGGTTGAAGAAGATTTGTATGTGCTTTAGGCTTGATCTTGCCAATTCAATGGAAGTTCTTATCAAATTTTAATCTTATCCTATGAAGAGTCATTAGGAAAGAATAAAGCAAGCATTTGAAACATATTATGTCATGTGATTTGACAAACTAATTTGATTAGTTATAACTAATTAGTTACTTGGATTTTGATTATAAAGCTATTTGAATAGTTGAAAGGTAATTATTATGCTTGTGTTTATGTTTGGTTGAAGTGCAATATTCCAGAAAATTTAAAAAAAAAAAAGATTGTGTAAACCAATCCACTATGAAGATTATGTATATCACTATTAATATAGCTTCAGAGAAATGTATATCTTATGAAATATTTTGATTAGCCTTCATCAGTTTAAAGTGACCCAAAGTGATCATCTATGATAATTCTTTAGTTGTGATAATTGTGAAGAAAATTACAAGTCACTCTAAGGTAAAGAATATTAAAGGTAATATTATTGGTTTAAGACATGTTGGAAAAGTAAAAAGTTGTTATGGAGAAAATTTCATTGATAAGATAGCCTAGTATATCCATCCATTAAGGCTCTTAGTATAATTATATTCAAAATATGGATCTAATTCCTTTGTGATACATGTATTCTAAAATGAATGAGTATCCTGAGATTTAGCTTCTCTATCAAGATATACTTGCATGTATATATAGAAAAGTCTCAATAGAGATAAAAGGTTAGATCTTAAATTGTTCAAGCCTACAGAATGTTTGGGGTGCTTCTCTTTAGTGGCTAATACTCAAATCAAAATGCAACTTTATCCAAGTTATCAGATTTTGAGTATGAAATAAACAAATTAATTTTTATTTCATAGAATTAGCTTTATGTTAGCTTTGTTAAGCATCAATGATATGTCTTGAGATTCAGCTTCTTTATCAAGTGTGTACCTATAAGTATACAAAAAGGTCTCAATAAAAAGGAATGGTTGAATCTCAAATTGTTCAAGCTTATAAAATGTTTAGGGCTACATTTCGTTGGTGGTTAATGTTAGTCCCTTTTTACAAATGACCTTTTGATCTAAATTCTAGTTTGCAGCAGAAGACTTCAAAACTTCTTTGGAAGTTTAAAAAATGTACATGAGTATATTTATTGGATAACAGAAACTCAATTATAGTCATTGATTTAAATATAATGTAGAATTGTAGAAATAGTTAATCAGTTAAAACAGAATATATGTGTAGCAAAAAATTAAATACAGTAATGTAAAGAACACTAGAATTTTTAAAATGGTTCCACTTCAATTAAAACCGCAATTAAAGTGTAGTCTACTAGATCGAATCCTCAACCAGATGATCACTTTTTATTCCTAAACACAAGACTTAACTTGACTCTTGCAAACCAATTTACACACAAGACTTAACCAAGCTCTTGCTAACTAATTTAGATATAAAACACATTACACCTTCAACTAATTATGATCAACCTCACAATTAAAGAAGATGTAAAGGGAAGATCAACCTCTTCCTTTGTATCTTAGATTTCTATTAACCTAGAAATATAAAACTGAAACAAGAATTAAGATAGAGATATAATACTCTAAATTGAGATGTTAATCTCAATTATCTATGCTATGTTTTTCTCCAATTTAATCCAAGATTCAATGGATTTGATGAATTTTGATAAGGCAGATGTAAATCTATTTAAGCTCTATTTTCTCTCAGTTTTTTGCACTTGGTGTTCTTAAAAGTTATGTTTGAAATTAGGCTAATTTCTATTTATAGTGTAGCAACTAACTTTAAAAAAATAACTAACTTTTCGATTGTAACTTGATTCATGAATCGATTTAGAGCGGTTACTAACTTATGAATCGATATATGAATTGATTACTCTATGAGTATCATAAAAAACTTCATGACTGAATTGATGTGTAAATCAATTCACACTATCATATAAAAAGATATGAATCGATTACCTAATTGATTAACAAGATTTTTTAACATTTGGTAAAAACATTTTTCAAAACAATTCTTCATGAATTGATTACCAAATCGATTCATATATAGTTTCACAAGATTTTGAGTATATTTGATTCACACAATGAAAAATAGTTTTTATAAAAATTTCACTTGTGAAAGTGTAATTAAAAACTTAGTTAGAAAACACTAGATTTTTAGCTCATTTCAATTTATTTATTTCTACCTCAATTTAACTAGTTTTAAGAAGCTTGATTAATTGGATCAAAATGGATAGAACACACTTACAAAAGATCCTAATTGAAAATAGTAAAAATGTTATATCTAAAATAGATCTCTTGAATGAACTTTGATTAACTTTGAACCTGCAATCAATTAACAAACATTAAGCACATAAACAGATTGTAATATTGATTAAAATTGTTTTCCAACATCAAAACTTAAAAAAGTATGATAGCAAGGCTAACAATCTCCCTCTTTTTTATGGTGACAAATAATTTTAGATGAGAGTCAAAGTTTATAAAAAAAATTTCAAAAATTTAGTACTAAAATCATTGAGTACTAAAATCAAATCTTTCTTATATCTCCCCTTTTCAATGAAGGTCAACGTTAAATCTAAAAATCTTTTCTTACTCCCCCTTTTTCATCTAAAATCTCATTACTTCTCCCGCTTTTGGCACATTAAAAAGATATAGTGCATCAGCAAAGAGTGAAGTAAAAAAAATTATAAAATTAGAAATCATAATCAAGATAGAACAAAATATCAAAATAAAATTCATAATATCAATATTATTAGAAATTTAAGCTGCCCCTGAGCTAATGATTCTTCTAATTTGTTGAGAAATTTGTGCTGAAAAGTGATTTATGAGTTGTTGCATGAATCAATTTATGTATCTATACATCGAGTTTTGAATTGATTATGGAATCGATTCATTTAGTTGAATAAAAATTTTAAAAAAATTTAGAACATTTGTTAAAAGATTAAATATCTGATGAATTGATTTGATCAGGATTTTTATCGATTTAAAAATCAATTTAGTCAAGATTGAATCAATTCAAAAACTCATAAAAATCCTAAAAAAATTCAAATTGATTCAAGACTCGATTCAAAAAGTCCTGAAATCAGTTTTCATGCAGTTTTGTTCCAAAATTGCTAACAAATTATATATTTACCAGCAATGATCAATTTAACACTATTTATACCTCAAATTTCATATTAAGTACCTATAAAACAAACTTAGGGGAATCTTTAATGCCTAAGTTAGAATTTGCAAAGTAATATACAAATAAGCATAAAAGATAGAAATATCTAAAGGGTTTAATATTTTTAGTTATATGGTGAGAGCAACTGCTGTCTAAAAATCATAAATTGCTTCTTTGTCTCCCACAAACCTATAAAATAGAAATTATGCTTGCATAGATGGTACCCAATGGATCTTGGGTCCAATTTGTTAGCAAACATAGCAAAATTTCTATTAGAGGTAGATGTTTTAGGCAACCAAACTAATTTTTCATTTGGTTTCAAAACATAAGTATCATTTTTATATGGACAAGATCTAATATGATGTCCTTTTTTATTATAGTAAAAGAAGGTTATGTAACTAAAGTTCCTTTTTGACTTGAAAGTTTGAGATCTTTTATTAGATCTCCTTTTATTTTGCTGTTTACATCCTAAACCAATCTTATTTTGAAAAACTTTTTTATTCTGTAACATGTTGTTCAGTCTCATATTACTGTTAGTAAAACCTTGTAAAGCTCTGGTCAATGTATGTATTTGAGATTTATAAGTCTCACAGTGATCCCAAACTTTACTTTCACTTAACTTTTTAACTAAGACACCTAAGTCATTTATTTTAGATCTATAGGTTTCACATTTATCATAGACTTTACTTTTACTCAACACTTTTTCAGCTAAGTCACATAAGTCACTGTTCTCTTTTTCACTTTGTTTAATTTCCTCAAGCAAGCTTTCATTTTCAAAGTTTGCATGTTTTAACTCTTTCTTAGCTTTTACTAATGATTTGTAGAGTTTAATGCACATATCATCAATCTTATTATTACTAAAGCTAAAAAAATTTATCACATACCTCAATGTCTTCATCTTCTTAAGCCATGAGGCAAAGTAGTGCTTCTTCCTCTTCTTCTTCTTCTTCTTCTTCTTCTTCTCTTAAATCCACTTGTTCATCTCCCCAAATAGCTAAGTTTGCTTTCTTGAAGGATGACTTCTTTTTCTTCCTTTCACTTTCCAACTATTTCTTTAGATATACAGGACAGTCTGATTTGATATGTCCGAGCTTCCTACAAATTGGAGTAATGCTAGAAGAATTTTCTTAATCATTCTTATTTTGATTTCTTCTTTGTGGAGCAGCTTTTCTCTTTTCTTATTTCTCTTTTGAGACTATGTTAACTTCTTCATCTCTACTTTCACTACTATCTAATTCATCTTCATCATCATCAAATGTATTTGTAGTTTTTAGTGCTAAGCTTCATCTTTTCTTATTATCACCATTCTTCTTGTATCTTTTTAGCTCAAGCTCATGTTCTTCCAAGTTTCCATAGAGCTCTTGAATGGTAAGCATTCCCATTCTAAGTGATTCTTTGGTAGCTATAACCTTAGGTTACCATTCCTCTATTAGTAACCTAAATATTTTGTACACTAGATCTGCATTATCAAAAGTTCTATTAAGAAACATAAAATGGTTAGTAATAACAGTAAATCTTTGAATAAGATCCCTAATTGATTCTCCTTCTTCCATTTTAAACATCTCATATTGTGAAACTAATACATAAACCTTAGATACTTTTAATTGTGTTGTGCTAATGTGAGCTACTTCTAATGTGTTCCATATTTGTTTTACTATGATACAATTGGATATTCTTTCATATTCATTTAAAGAAAGAGAATTAGAAATGATTCACTTGACTTTGGAGGCTAAGATATGTCTTTTCCTTTCCTTCTCAGTCTAAAGTGATTTAGGTTTTGGCTATGCAATCCCATTGATTAAGGTTTTTGGTGGACCATATCCATCCTCAACAACATCCCACATATCTATATCGGTGGCTTCAATAAAATCTTTGATTTTTACTTCCAATATGTGTAATGTTGTCCATTAAAGCCAGGGATTTATTTAAAGGTGGACATTCAGGCAAAAGACAAAAATGCTAGAATCCATGATCCTCTTGAAAATAAGAGAGTATCAAAAGTCGAAGCTCTGATATCAACTATTGATCCCTTTTTACAGATGATCTTTTGATCTAAATTCTAGTTTACAACAAAAGACTTCAAAACTTCTTTGATAGTTTAAAAGATTTATCAGAGTATATTTATTGGATAACAAAAATTCAATTGCAGTCGCTGATTTAGATATAATGCAAAATTGTAGAAACAGTTAATCAGTTAAAACAGAATATATGTGCAACAAAAAAATTAAATGCAATAATGTAAAGAACACCAGCATTTTTAAAGTGGTCCACTTCAATTGAAACCGCAATTGAAGTGTACGTCCACTAAACTGAATCCTCAATCGAATGGTCACTTTTTATTCCTAAACACAAGACTTAATTGGGCTTTTACAAACCAATTTACACACAAGAGTTAACCGGGCTCTTGCCAACCAATTTAGATACAAAACACATTACACCTTCAATTAATTATGATCAACCTCACAATTAAAGAAGATACAAATGGAAGATCAATCTCTCCCTTTGTATCTTAGATTTCCATCAACCTAGAAACCTAAAACTGAAACAAGAATTAAGATAGAGATACAATACTCTGAATTGATATGTTAATCTCAATTATTTATGCTGTGCTTTTCTCCAATTTGATCCAAGATTCAATTAATTTGATAAATTTTGATCAGGTAGATGTAAATCTATTTAAGCTCTGTTTTCTCTTAGTTTTTTGCACTTGGTGTTCTCAAAAGTTATGTTTGAAATGAGGCTAAGTTCTATTTATAGTGTGGCAACTGAATTTTAAAAAATAACTAACCTTTCAATTGCAAATTGATCTATGAATCGATTCAAAGCGGTTCCCAACTTATCAATCGATTCATGAATCAATTCATCTATGACTATGAGTACCATCAAGAACTTCATGGCCGCATCATACTAGCATGTAAAAAGATTTTTAATATAAATTAATTCATAAATCGATTCACATAATGAAAAATAGTTTTTATAAAAATTTTACTTGTGAAAGTGTAATTGAAAACTTAGTTAGAAAACTTTAGATTTTTAGCTCATTTCA
>JANHAO010001974.1:0-30541 GCA_026873985.1 Saraca asoca | reverse complement strand
TGTTTATTGGTTGGATAGTGGGAGTGAAAGACCATGTAATATCTCTTTTAGAGATGTACAAGTTACTATTCCACTAGAACCATCACTAATTGAAACAAATCAAATTGATCTAGTACAACACATGGTAAAACCGATGGTGGAAGTTGTAGAGTTTAATGTTCCTCTGGTAGTAGAAAAGAATCAAGTCTTGTAAACGAAATACCTTTAAGGAAATCTCAATGACTCGCAAACCAGAAACTACTAACAACTATGTAGTATATCTGTAGAAGAACAAATTTGATCTCCGTTATGGAATTTATCTAACTAGTTTTCAAGAAGTCGTTTCAAACACTAACCTTTTAGAATGGATGAAGGCTATAAATGTTGGATTACTTTAATGATCCATAATGATGTGTGAGATCACATAGAGTTACCTGTTGATAGTAAGTCTATTGAATGCAAAAGAGTCTCTAAGACTAAAGGATACTCAAAAGGTGGTTAAGAGGTATAAAGTTATATTGGTGGCAAAGGGCCACATTTAGAAAAAAAGACTTTGATTGTAGAATATTTTTTTATTTGTTTTAATTGAAGACTCGTTTTGAATTGTTATGGCACTGGTAGCTCATTTTGACCTAGAACTTCACTAGATGCATGATGGCTTTCTTGAATGGTGATTAGTCAGGAATTATTTTTATGAACCAACCAAATGATTTCCAAGAGAAAAGTAAAGAACACTTAGTGGAGAAAATTAAAATATTTATATATATGATTTGAATAAAATGTCTAGATAGTGGTATCTCAAATTTGATGAGATAGTGACTTCTTTTAGTTTCAAGAAGAATACAACAAACCAATATATCTACAACTTGATTAGTGTAGGCAGTTATGTGATCTTTGTGTTGTATGTCGATGATATTCTCATTGCAAGTAATGACATGAACCTGTTAGATGAGACAAAGCAAACATTGTCACAACATTTTGAGATAAAGGATATCGTTGATACCTCATTTGTACTAGGTATACCGATACGCTATGATAAATCTTGGGGTATTCTTGGCTTATCTTAGAGATTATATATTGAGAAAGTGCTCAAGAGGTTCAATATGGATTCATGCTCTCATTGTTCTACACCTATTCAAAAGGGTGAATTTCTTTCCAAAGCCGGTGTCCTCAAAATGATGATAAGAAATCTAAAATGAAGATAGTCCTCGTATGATTCTTTGTAGATAGCATGTTGTATGCTCAAGTATGTACACATCTTGATATCATTATTGGTTTAATGTAATTGGCAGATGCTTGAGTAATCTTGGTCATAAATATTGGACTGTTGTAAATAAAGTTATGGAGTACCTATAAGGTACAAAGAATCTTTGTGCTTACCTATTACAAATCTAGTGATTTAATTGTTGTAGACTACTTTAACTCTAATTTTATGAATTAACCAGATGATATGATATTGATATCTAGAAATATCTTTATGATGATAGAAGGAGTTGTACTATGAAAACTATCATGCATTCAATTACAATGACCTTTACTATAAAGGTAGAATGTGTCATATATTGTGAAGCCACTTGTGAGGCTATTTGGTTAAGGAATCCAACATTTGAATTCAAAGTTTTAGAGAGCATATCTAAGACCTTAACCGTATGTTGTGACAATGTTATCATAATGAACTTCGCTCAAAATAATAATAAAAGTATTGCCTGTACAAGTATTTTGATATTAAGTATCAATTTGTTGAACAGAAAAGATATGCAAGTATTATACATATTGCCTTAGATCATATGCTTGCAAATCCATTAACCAAAGGCTTAGGTGTTAAAATTGTTCATGAACAAGTGACTAAAATGAGTTTGGCTAGCCTTTCGGTGTTCAAGGTTAGTGGGAGTTTCATGTTTTTAATTGAAACATTGTTTTCTCAAAACTAGCGAAATATTAATGACATTATCATATGTTTCATATATTTATGCATATATGATGTTGTTGATTGTGCATATTTGTTCTATGGCATATTGATGGAGACATTTAAACCCTATCTCATTATTATGTTGGGATTTATTTTCATTTTGGGCATATTGGGCGGATGTATGGACCATTTTGTAAATATGTATATATGATCACATTTTGATGTATGTGTGATTTCTCACACATTTCATATTATATTTCGATCATTGAAACATAAGTATTTAAGAAATGTATGACATTAGCATCCCTATCAAATATTATAATTTGCATTATTGGGTACTTATGCTTGACCTATGGTTGTAATGGTGTCATTGTTGTTATTATTGTTGACATTCATCGTTGTTGCCATATATTATAATCCAAGTTCTCATTTATTAAACTATGTTATCTAAGTGAAAGATTGTTGAAATTTTCCTTTGTAGACTACCATAGTTTAATTAAATCTATGTTATTGGATTAAATAAATGTCATAACAATTAATTATTATGGGTCAATTAATTATATGATCAAATTATTATATCTGTAATGACAGCTAAGCCATTGATGGACTTTAGTAGTGTGAGCCTTGCCACTAGGCCAATGATGATGAGTCAGTTGGCCCAATAGGGTTACAATAAGGTAGATCCCTAATTATATTCTAGTAAAGCTGTAATTATCCCATTGAGACTTCAGATATAATTTTCTCTCTCTTTTTCTTTGTTAGGATTATAAGGAGTGAATCTGCTAAGGAGTATTTTGCTATCGTAGATTTTCACATAATGTTAGGTATGATTTCATTATTACTAATTGAATTTATATGTACAAATCTAATGCATTATAATATGATTCAATAGATCTCTTGATTGGCTATTTTAATATATCTATTTTTTTTTTCAATAATTGGTATCAGAGCACTCATACTAGCTGGTCATTGCCATGCCTCATGCAAGCCCCTGGGTGGAAAGTCAAGCTTCGCCATTGTTCACATGCGAAAGTTCCTAGGGATTAGAAATTTTGGATATTTCCTTTGCTCTAATACCAATTGTAATTGTTAAACCTAAACTAGGCTGAGCAAGTCTGTCAATTGCAAGCAGAAATAGAAGCTCTTCGCTGTGCACAAGTTTAATTGATCCTCCCTCCATCGCCTCTTTCACCAATAAACCTTGTTTTCACAAAGATAACCCAGTCAGCGGTCAAGCCCAGGTCACCTTCTTCCCTCACCTTCAACTCATTCTACTACATAACCCACCCTATGGATTACAGCTCCATTAACCACTACACAACCTAATTCAACTTGAACAAACCCTAAACCCAGTCCCCTCATAACCGAGTAAATGCCGTACTTACTCATATATAGAACCACCAGCATCCTTACATGCAAATCTATTAAGCTCAAAACCTTCAAATGTAGCCACCTCAAACCATTAACCCAGTTCTACCAAATCCAAATGATCCAAACCAAAAACAACAAATCCCTACTAATCACACTCACGAGCCATATAACCTGTTAAACCTAACTATTGACCTTAGCTAAGGATAAACATAAAGTTCTCGTCAACTTTCTTCCTGTCATGAGGATAACCACCCATTTACCTTGTCTATAATGGCTACTCCGTTGCCTAACCACTTTAAACCATTAACCTACATCGAGTCCTATGACAGAACGACAGACCCAAAGAAGTACCTAATGGCCTTTCGGACATCCATGCTACTATCTAGAGCCCTAGATGCAATCATGTATTGAGCCTTTTCGTCGACATTGAAAACGAGATTAAGATAGTTCACAACGTTACCCTACTAGTTGATTGTTAGTTTTCGATAGCTAGCCAATATATTTTTCACTCATTTTACAACCACTTGTGCACCTAAGAAGACTTTAGTTTCCTTGGTAAACTTTCAATAGAGACGATAAGAAACTTTGAAAGAATATCTTACTCGTTTCAACACCTTGGTCTTGGAAATTAAAGACCTCAATAAAGGGTAGCAATACATCAAATTAGTTTGAGTCTGTGGTTGGGACATGTTTCCTTGTCCTTAGCGAAATGCCTAGCTTTGTCCTTATCTAAGCTACTGGCTAGGTCAGAAAAATACATAAATTTTGAAGAGATTGAATTTGCTAGAAGATAGGTTGAACGGAGCTAGTTGAAGGGCATACAACTAAGAGAAAAAAGGCATGAGTATGAATAGATGCCACCACAGGGAAAGTGCAACAATTATGAGTTGTTGAATATGTTGATCAGCTATATTTTTAAAGATGTGTGAGTAATGAAATTAATGAAATCTCTACCTCAAAAGGAAGGAAAATTCCTTCAGCCAAATAAGTCCAAGTATTGTAAGTTTTATCACGATTACGATCACCACACAGATGGCTATACCACATTGAAGGAGAGATTGAAGCACTAATAAGATGAGGACATCTCTTTAAGTATAAAAAATTTCAAGGCAGGCAAGATGATTAAGATAAAGAAGGTGAAAAGGAGTATGACCACTCACCAAGGGACAATAGTTAGATGACAAGCAAAATAAAGGATGAATCTCTAGTCTTGGAGACAATAGAAATGATTGAAAGATGTTTTGCTAGAGGAAGACCTTTAAAAATGCAAGGAAGAGGCATCTTTGGTCAATAATGGCAGCTAAGGGGAAAGAGAGAAGAGAGAACTATGAGCCCATCTACTTTGTAAGGAATGACTTTGGTGACATTGATCGAAACCATAATGATCCTGACCCTAATCCATAATTTTCTAGTCAAATAGATGCTTGTCGATCAGAAAAGTTCTACAAACATCTTACACATGTATGCTACTAATACACTTAATATTCTGAAAAATATGTATAAATCTTATAAAGGTGTTTTGATTGGTTTTATAAAAGGATATGTGCAAGTTAAAGGGATAACCACTCTAGGAGTGACCCTAGGCACCAAACCAATGATAAAAAGTCTTGATTTGAATTTGTTATAGTAGTTACACTAAATAGTGCATATAATGCAATTCTCAATTAACCATCCTTGAACCAAGCAAGGGTTATTATCTCTACCACTCATTCATTGATAAAATTTCATACCACATGAGGAATAGGGGAAGCTCGTACTGATCAACTAGTGGCCCACCAGCCTGGCAAAAAGTAAGGAAAGCACAAACAGGACAAAATAAATGATTATTAATCCACCTAGCAATGAATGTCAACTAATGGACTTGGCATTGTTAATTGTTAGAGAGGACAACATGTGTCAACCAGAGCCTAGGTCAGACTTAGAGGAAGTCTATATCTTTGGCAAAAGTAATGAGAGAATGATAAGAATAGGAGCAAATCCCTCTCTAAAGGACAAGGCAAGGTTGGTTAAGTTGCTTAAGGAATAAAGTGAGATTTTTGCTTGGGTGCTTGTAAACATGCTTAGGATCGAGCTGAGCATAGTGTGCCACAAGCTATTGATCAACCTTAGCAGTAAACCCGTCCAACAAAAGCAAAGAAACCATGATATCAAACAAAAGAGGGTTATAAAGGAGAAAATGGAAAAATTGCTAAATTCTAGCCTTATTCTTGAAGTCCCACATACGACTTGGTTGGAAATGTAATTCTTATCAAAAAAGCTAATGGCAAATGGAAAATGTGGATTGATTTCATGGGCGTCAATAAGGCATGTCCAAAAAACTCCTTTGTATTGTCGAACATTTTCCAGCTAGTTGATAATGCCTCTGCTTTTGAAATCTTAAATTTTAAATATGCATTCACATGATACAATCAATTAAGAATACACCTTAACGATGAAGATAAGACAACATTCATAATGGACCAAGGGATCTTATAGAGTAATGTCGTTCGGCATAAAAAATGAAGGGGAAACCTACTAGAGAATGATGAACAAAGTTTTTTCTAAGCAAATAAGGTGAAACATTGAGATATATGTTGATAACATGCTAATCAAATCAAAAAGTATAAGCCAACATTGGGTAGATTTGTAAGAGATGATTGGCATTTTAAGGAGAAATCAGATGAGGCTGAACCCTAAAAAGTGTGCATTTAGGGTATAGCAAAAAAACTCCTTAGCTTTGTGCTTATCAAGCAAGGAATAGAGGTAAACCCGCCTAAATGCCAGATGATCATTAACATGAAGAGCTCGATAAGAATAAGGAAGTTCAAGTGCTAAGCGGTAGAATCACCACTTTTACTCGATTTATGTCCAAGTCAGTAGACAAACATGCTTTTTTCCTTAATTTACTTAAAAATGCCAAAAAATTTGCATAAACTAACTAGTATGAAAAGGCTTTCAAAGAATTTAAGGATTACTTGGCCAAACAATCCATACTTTCTTAACTAGAGCCCAAGGAAACATTGTATCTTTACTTAATAGCAATAAATAAGGTAGTGAATTCAGTGCTTATTTAGGAAAGTAAATGAAAATAAAAGTTAATCTACTTTAGGAATTAAACATTGCATGGAGCTGAAACAAGATACTAAAAGATAGAAAAGTTGGCCCTTCACCTTACTCTCAGCATCTAGAAAGTTAAGCCTTATTTCTAGAATCATTAAATCATCATTCGAACAGATGCCCCCATTAGATAAGTACTTTAGAAACCTAACCTTAATGGTAAACTTGTGGTATGGGCAATAGAAATCTTTGAATAAAGTTCATTTATGAAATGAGAAAAGCAATAAAAGCACAAGTACTAGCAGATTTTGTAGTTGAGTTGACTAGGGCAAAAAAGGCCAAGCAAGATGACTAAAAGTGGATCTTGTATGTTAATGGCTCGTTGAACAACAAGCGAAGCAAAGCACGAGTAATTTTGGAAGGGCCTAATAACCTAATATTGAAATACTCATTGAAATTTGACTTTTAAAAAACTAAAAATCAAATAAAATATGATGTATTGATAATGTTTTTAAGACTAGCAAAGGAAGTAGATGCTCTATTAGTGAAAATTATGACCAATTCTCAGTTGGTGATTACCCAAGTCAAGGGAGAATATGAAATCAAAGAACCAGTATTGATTAATTATGCCTAAGTAACAAAAAGCCTACTCAAAGATTCTAGGTATGAACTTATAATAATTCCCAGGTTGGAGCACAACTGAGCAAATGCATTTGCCAAACTAGTTAGCAACAAAGAAGCAGTTAATAACTAAACAATAATACAAGAGATTCTATAGGCTCCTTGTACAGAAGAAGTTATGTGATGCCAATCACATCCGTTTTGAAGGATGGATGCTTTGCTAAGGGATAAAAAAAAGGCCAGAAAAGTCGGGTGAAGAACAGCTTATTTCTTTTTGATAAATGAGCAATTATACAAAAGAAATTTTGCTCTCTTATCTCTAAAATGTTTATGGCCAGATGAAGCAAAATACATCTTAAGGGAGATTTATGAAGGAATTAATGGGAGCCATTTAGCAAGCATAGCCATAAGGTCAGGGTATTATTGGCCAAAAATGAAAAAGGAAGCAATAAGTGTGAAAATTGTAAGAGGTTTGCAAAGTTTAAAAGCAACTAACAATAAACCCAATAGCCATGGTCATTTGACCAGTGAGGAATTGATCTCTTTGGACATTTTTCAATTGATCCTAGCGAACTAAAGCATATGATGGTGGTAGTTAGCCACTTCACAAAGTGGGTCGAGGTAGAACCCTTCGCAATCATAACTTCAAACAATATACAAAAATTTGTATGAAAGTTTATCATTTGCATGTAAAATTTCTACATAAAATTTTACCATTACAATTATGGTTGACTAACAAATCCTCATAGGTATGGTCTCCCTTTGGTGATTGTATCCAATGATAGGAAAAAATTTGCTAGTGATGGCTTTAAGGATTTTTGCCAAAAGTAAAATCGATTGTCGTAAAATCATTGTTAATTAAATAAATATCTCACTTATTCTTAATGAGAAAGGTTAAGGATCAAATAAAAATTCACATTTGTTAAATACCCTTAAACCACTGGACAAGTAAAGCTGGTAAATAGAATCATCCTAGAAGAATTGAAGAAGAGGCTAGATGGAGTAAAAGAAAAATGGGTGGAAGAGCTATTAAACATCATATGATTTTATAAGATTGCTCTAAATTCCACGACAAAAGAAACCCCATTCATGCTCATGCACAGATGTGAAGCAATGCTCCCTATCAAATTAGGACAATGCTTTGACCAAAGAAAATACAATGAGAAGGAGGAGAATGAAGAAAGGAAAAGAGAAGAACTTGACATGCTAGTTAAAACCAAGAACATAGCTCACCTCTGCCATGAGTGATATTAAAGGAAGATAGCCATGATTACTAACAAAAAAGTCAAGAGAAAAGAATTTACTAAAGGAATGCTAGTCCTATGTCAAGTAGATAGACCTTGAAAAGCTTAAATAGAAGGAAAATTAATAGCATCTTGGGAAGGCCTTTATAGAGCAAAAGAAAGCTTGATGAATAGCACTTACCAGTTAGAGATGGTTAGAGGAAAACTCATCCCATGCACCTGAAATGCAACACACCTTAAAACTTACTACATATAAGTCTAAAGTTAGCCAATCGACATGATATGTAAATAAATAGAATGAGGATATGAAATTGAAAAACAATGTTATCCCTTGCCATTCGACATTTCTCATGTTACTATTAAAAACTTGAGTAGCTCTTTGGCACATAAAACCTAAGCAGTCCCTCAATACTAAAAGCCTTAGTAGCTCCTCAGTACATAAAGCCTGAATAGTCCCATTGGCACTCAAAGCCCTAAGTATATCCTTGGCACCTTAAGCTCAAGTAGTCTTTCAAAACTTCAGGATTAAACAGTTCCTTGATACTTAAGTAAAAATACTTAACAACAACATAATTAACATGAAAGAAAGTAAAGCTAGCTTAGAACCAAATGACCTATTGGAGATCAAAATGGTTGACTTATTCAATGGTTTCGAGACCAAGCACTCCTTTAGTACCATGAAAATCCAAGTAAATCCTTGGTGTACAAGCAAAATGCATAAATTAAGAAAAATCAAAACTAATATAACATTTGACCTGTTAGAGGTCTGGACAATCGACTCATTCATTCATTTAAAGCTCAAATAGTTCCTTGACACTTTAGGTCTGAGCAGTCCCTTAGCATCATGAAAAATTGAATGACCCATTGGAGGCCAAAAATGACAAAAGGCAAAATAGAATAGGAAAACAATTAACCCTTTGAAGGTCTTAAGATGATAAAGCTAATAGCCTATTAGAGGTTAAAGAAGCAAGGTAAAGGTAAATATATGAAGTCAAATGAATAAGAAAGCAACATCCATCACATTTAAATAGGTTAAAAAGCAACCAAAACATCCCAAGAAGTACAAAATACTTAAAGAAAAATACAAGTATTCAGGCATGACCAAGCTTTTTCAAAATATTTTTAAGCGACATGTCCTTATCAATCTTTGAAATGTCATATGACAAGTCAGGATTAAAATGCTTAATTTACATAATAGTATGATCAAAGCCAAACTGATACATAGGTTCGTTTAAAAGTTCTGCCTTAGAGATTTCCTCCCACAACGCTTTCTCCTTAGCACCAAAAGCAGCCCTATCTTTAGCTTGACCTTTTTGCTTAGTATTGATTTCTTGATCCTATTGAAGAAACAACTTAATCAATTTTTTCTTTTCATCTATTGTCATATCTTTCTCCTTGACTAACTTAAAAATGCGATTAGTCAGATCCTAAATGCTCTTATCTCAGTTAATTAATTTTGTAAACTTGGCTTCCAACTCTTTCTTCAAGCTCTCTAAGATGCTTGAATCCCCTTCAGAATGCTCCTTCTCAACTTAGACAAGAGAATGACACTACCAACAAAATGGAGGCCACCTAATGGATAATTTGCATAGAAAAGGATTTGATAAGCCTGATAAGGCCATGATTTTTCATGAATGCCTCATTCCAATCCTAATTGACTAAGGTTAACAACCCCAAGAAGGAAGCATAATCCAAGTTTTTATACCATAGGTTGTCTATGGTATCAAAGTCAAAACTGGTAAGAAGTCGAGCTAGTCACCTTATCAACAGAGGCATCGCTCAAATTGCGAGTATGCTTATAGAAAGGCAAAACCTTTGAGCACCTAAGGGACATCTTAAAATGATTTAAAGGTGTTTGAGCACTAGTAACCTTCGAGCTTGGCTCGAGAGCAGTAGCAATCTAAGCGACCGATGGAATGATCAACTTTTGTTAGGCCAAAGCATGAGCACAAATTTCTTCAATCTTCAAGGGTCCATTTTCAAGCAGTGAATCTCAAAGATTTCATTGTTAAACCAGGAATCTAAAAAGGAGAAAGCACAAGTTAGTATACAGAAAGATAATTAAAGGCGACAATGTAACATGAAAAAGAAACATATGAAGAATATCTTTGGTGTCAAACGGACCCAACACCAAAAGGTAGATAATCAAGTTCTACTTGTCTAAAGGGGTGGTTCTTTGGTTGTTGAGCAAGCAAAGACCATTTCATAGGTCAGGAATAAAAATATAATATCCCAAATTTCCTAAAATTAATTTTGGGAATAAAAATAACTTTTCAAAAAATTTGGAAAGGTAAATTAAGGAAATTTGAGAATTTTTAAACGATATAATTTGGGTTACAATGAGACCAAATATGATAAAAAATAATAATAGATTACATGAATTTTAGGAATTCTCATAAGGTGGAAATATCCAATTTAAATGCTTTAGAAGCCAAAATTCGTGTTTTCATGACTTAATTTTTGAAAAACTTTGGAGAAATTGGAACTATAGCTATAGGTACCTAGTAAGTGAAAAGTTATGGTCATTACAAAGATAATCAATTTAATTAAATTGGTGTCAAAATTTCAAAGTCATTAGTGATCGGTAAGTATGTTAATTTTAGCTCAAAGTTGAGAGAGATAGAAAGGGATATTAAAGGAAAAAAAATAGGTCGAGGGAGGTTGACTCTAACTTTTCCCATTTTACCCCTCTAAGTCAATTTCTTCTTCTTTTTCTTCACGCCATCACTAAGGCAAATCATGCCTTGTTTTTTTTCAACTTTGGAGCTTTCCCTTTACATTCCCTCTCTCTCTCTCTTCAAGTAAGCCACTTATTACTTTATGTTAAATTTTCATGTTTTTACTATTAATTCCTGCCCTCTTTCTCTTTAATTTAATATCAAAATTATGTTGATTCATTAAGCAAAGTCTGAGTTATGAATTCTTAAAGCCAACAGCCATTATTATTTCACTATTCAACCCATAAACTTATATGGATTTTCTAGAGTTTTTAAGGCTCAAATCTTCCACTTCTAGCTTGTTTTTAAGGACTAAAGTCATGATTTAATGGTATATAACTACTTGATGAGAGAAATCCTTGGGAAAAATAGAGAAGCTAACATACTCTTCTTCTTGGTTCATAAAGAGAATTGGAGATCTTGGTAAAACTAGATTTAATTTCTTACTTCTAGTTGCTAAGGTGAGAATTCTTACCTCTTTTGTGAATTATAAAATAACTAATTAATCATAAATTAGTGAACTATTGTTATGACAAAGAAAATGGATATCATGTGAACTTATGATAAAGATGGACTCTGATTGGTGTTAGTGATAAAATATAGGTGTATGATTGGAAAAGGTTTAGTTTTAAGTTTAGTTCTTTCATAATCAAAAGTTGGTTGAGCTAGAATATGAAGTTCGATTAAGGAAATAAGAATTGTCCTTGAATAAAGGTATAGTTGCACCAAAGACTTGTGCAAATCTGGATGTAGAATAGAATTATGAGCATGATCACAAGCTTAGAAATTTAAAGTCAAGTTAGAATTACGAGGAACCTAATGTGAAGGCTTTGATCCGACTTGAGTCAAAATAGTTCAAAATGCAAGTATGCTCATCAAAAGTTGCAAACATTTAAAAAGTCTAAGATTATACATGATTCAAATCGTAGGCATGATCGAAAGCAAGGCTAAGAGAGGTCGATTCAAATCATGCAAGAATAGGCTAAATTTTTTATTTGAATCACAAATGCCTAAAGGTATATTCTATTTTTGTGATCAAAATAGCAAATTATGTGTAAGGAAGGGTGATTTGGATCGTAAGCCCTAGAATTGAAATATAAGTTAGAATAGTTTGAAACACTTATAAACTAATGATATATCACCTATAACATTTTCTTATAAATGTATGGATTATACATTAAGGTTTGGAAGTGATTAAATAATTAAATGGTTGAGCAACGAAGAATTAACACTGTGAGAATATGTTAGGATTTGAGAAAGTAAACTTGTAGAGCAAAAAAATAATAAATGATTCTAATCCTTGGATGGATAAAATAAATAGTGATGCTATGATAACAATATGGAAGATAATATGATGGTGAGGGATAACGCATTGTGCGATATGAATTATAGCTAATTCAAATATAACAATTAAGAAATCTTAAATGGGTAACTTATAAGCAAGTAACAATGTACCTAATGATTGTTTATTCATATTGATACTATGGTAATAATCCTTATGGCTATTATAATAATGGGGCAAGGAAAGTGTGGTTGTATTAGTGGTGGAATGTGATCCCTATGAATAAGACTATGATAAAGATCATATGATTTTGATAACATAAAATGGAACAATGTAATGATTAAAGATGACAACTTAAGGCCATGAGAGCTCCGATTCAATGAAATGTGATGTGATACAATTTAGAGATAAGTCTCTGAAAACTTAATGACTTACTTATGAAATTTAGTATGAGAAATGATATTTAATAATGATAAAATGTAATTAAATGTGAATTTGGAAACATGATTGCTATGAGAAGAGATAATGCTTGAAATCTTGAGATTTTCCTATAAGTTAATATGTGATAAATGATGATGAAAAAATGTGATATATAAGGTTGATGAAATGTGAATGACAGATATCATGATAATGTGATGGAAAAACATGTGATTATGTTGAAGATGGAAAAATGAATTATGTGACATGACTATGATGAAAAATGATATTGTAACAATATTTGAAATTTTCCATGAGACATGGAATGGTATCTGATAAGAATGATGGAATGAGATGGAGAAAATAAACTGGATGCCGAATCTGCGTGTTTTAATATGAAGAGAATGGTATAAGGCGGGAGCTTGGAGGGAAAAGGTTGGGTTTGTGCAGGATAAGGTGGAAACAGAGTAATAAGGGAGATTTTGAATGTTATTATTTATTTTTAGTTACGCACATGGATTGTTATGCCATGAAATGCTAAATTGTAATATGATAATATGAACAAAAAACAATGTGACTACTAATGCTAGCTATTGCTATAATGCTTATGATTTCTTATAATGTGTTAATGATAAGGTTGGGTGATGCCATCCAAAGGTTAGCTACTGATGTATTTTGTGAAACAGTGGACAATGAAATAATTTGATAAGATAACTTGATAATTGATGATGAACGCCCCAAGCCATGAAGAAAATCATGGTTCTTTATGTTAGCCTAGGTTATCCTAGCTACACATTTTTTCCTTGGTTTTGATGCTAAAAAAATTTTTAGTTTACATCACAATCTAACTATTAACGCTTATGATATCTTATAATGTGTTAATGATGAGGTTGGGTGATGCCATCCAAAGGTTGGCTACTTGTGTATTTTGTGAAACAATGGACAATGAAATAATGTGATAAGATAACTTGATAATTGATGATGAATGCCCTAAGCCATGAAGAAAATCATGGTTCTTTATGTTAGCCTAGGTTATCCTATCTACACATTTTCCCTTGGTTTTGATGCTGAAAAACAATTCTAGTTTACATGACAATCTAACTACTTGTTTAAATGTTTTTCTGTTTTGCAAAATTCAAAGTTAATTAAAGCTTGCTCAAAAGATTAACATTAGTATTAAGTTTTTATTTGATTTGTTATGATCTTTTATATATGAAATCTTATTCAAATTGCTCAATTACATTTTCTAAAACAACTTATATTGAGGTGGAATAAATCATTTTAAATGAGTTTTAAAATCAAGAGTTTTCACACAATTTTTTTTACATATTCCTTCATAAGTTAAACTTTTATAAAAATTATTTTTTTACTGTGAGAATTGATTCATGAATCAATTCATCACTGTAAAACTTGTGAAATGAACTTAAATCAATTCACCAATCAATTCATGAAGAAAATTTTTCTTACCAAAGGTTTGAAACTTTTCTAAATTGATTTTATAATTAATTCAAGATCTATTTTCAAAACACTAAGAATCGATTAATCCATCGATTTAGTGATGGATTTTCACTTGACCTGAATCAATTTATAAATATATTAGTTAATTACAAGTTTGTTATGACTATCATGAATCGATTCTAGGACTAAAAATTAGTTATTTTTATTTCAAATATAAATAGACCAAACCCTTCATTTTTTTAATACACTTTTCATATTCAATGCGACAAAAAAAGAGAAAAATGTAGAGCTTTCACCTGCTATTCTTTATCTCATTTGGTTTGAATGATTCTATCAACTCTAGAGCAATTAGAAGAAGATTTCTACATAGCTAATTGAGATTTACATCTCGATTCTATAGTATTGTATTTCTAAACTCTATCTTGGTTTATTCTTTAGATTTCTAGGATTAGAAATCTAGATACAAAGAAAAAGGTTTATTTTCCCTTTGCATCCTTCTAAAATTTTGAAGTTAATTGTAATTTGTAGTAGGTGCAATGAATTCTTGTTAAATCCTTATAGCTATGAGGTTGATCATAGTTAGCTAGAGATTTAGAATTTTTCTTTTATCTTAGGTATTATAAGAGCCTATAGAAATTCTTGTTGTAAAACTAGTTAACAAACACCTTGTTAAATTCCTATACTTATTAATAAAAGTGATCATATGATTGAGTATTGATCTAGTGGAATAGACTCAAATTGCAGTTTCAATTCAAGTTAATCCATTTAGAAAATCTGTGTCTTATTTCCTTAATTACTACATTTCAATTCTTGCACAAATTTTGGTTTATGCATTAACTCTGTTATATGCACTATTTCTGATTCTATATCTAATGCTAAAATCTATTTTCTACTCATTCATTAAATTAACAGATTAATTGTTAACTACACAATTTGATACAAGAAAGTCTTTGGCTATGCATATTATGAATATTCTGTATACTATACATTCTGTGCATATTCTATATATTCTACACATTACACACTTACTTGGAAATTAAAGTTAACAATTGCATTTAATTTGACTTAGTATTAAATTAATTTAGACTTATAAAGAGTATAAATTTTCCCAATGAAAATAAGGGAAAGATCTTAGTTGTTATCTAGTTATTCTTTTCAAGACCAATAGTTGGTATCAAAACTTTGGCTCTTGATACTCTTTTAGTTTAGAGAAAATATGGATTCTAACTTTATTTTCTTGCCATAATACCCTCTTATGCATAAACCCCTAGGATTTAATGGTGAACACTATACATACTGGAAACAGAAAATTAGGGATTTCATAGAGGCTACAGATATAAACATGTGGGATCTAGTTAAAGAAAGTTATGAACCCCCCATGACATTGATAAATGGATTACTATAACCTAAGCTTAAATCATTACAGACTGAAGATGAAAGAAAAAGACATTTGCTTGCATCTAAAGTAAAATAGATTATTTTTAATTCATTATCACCTAATGAGTATGAATGAATCTCTAACTTTGTTACTGCTAAAGAGATTTGGGATAGCTTAGAAATTGCACACATAGGCACTACACAAGTTAAAACATCAAAGGTGCATGTTTTTGTATCACAATATGAAATGTTTAAGATGGAGGAAGGTGAGTCAATAAAAGATTTGATTCAAAGGTTCACAGCAATCACTAACCATCTAATGTTGCTTGGCAGAAAGTATGAAAATGCTAACCTGGTTTATAAGATTTTAAGATTATTAACTGAAAAGTGACAGCCCAAAATGATAGCCATCAAGGAATCATTAAAAATGGGCATACCAACTATCTAGGAGCTTTTTGAAAATTTAGAAAAATACGAGTTGGAACTCAGAAGATACAAGAAAAATGGATATGATAAAAAGAAAAAGACACTGGCCTTGAAAGCTACAAATATACTTGATTTAGATGAGGATCAATCTAAAAATGATGAAGTCATAGACGAAAAAAAGGAAATAGATTTAATCAATAAGAAGTTGCAGAGAATTTTAAAAGAAAAGAGGAACAGAGAGAAAAAGATTATTCCACCACCAAAAAGAAAGCAGAGCAAAGGTGAACAAGGAAGTACATCAAATACAACACCAACCTCTTTCAAATGCAAAATGCCTGGACACATAGAGCTAGACTGTCTAGTTTATTTAGAGAAACAAATTGAGAGTGAAAGAAAGAAAAGAAAACATGTATCAAGAAAAGGGAATTTAGCTTTTTAGGAAGATAAAGATGCTAATTCAACAGAAAATGAGGTCACAGATGAAAAAGCACATCTTTGTCTTATGGCTAGATTTGATAAAGATGTTGAGGTATTTCAATATCCATCCTTTTCTTGTGATACATATATTACTAATTTAGACAATGAATTTGAAAATGATTCTAATATTGATGATTGGTATGTTGAGATGTATAATTTGTTAGTTAAAACTAGGAAAGACTTAAAGCAAGTCAAAAGTGAAAAAGAAAATTTGCTAAAAAAGTTAAAGTAATCTAGAAAAAGAAAATAATGATTTAAATGCTTTAGTTAAGAAATTGAATGAAAGAAAGGCATGTGATTAGTGTGAGTCATACAGATCTGAAATAGGCTTATTGATGAAATCACTGCAAGGTTTCATTGATAGTAATAGATGATTCAGCAATATTCTAGATAATCAGAAACAATTCTAGAGTAAATTTGGATTAGTATATGAGAAGTCTAAATTCAAAAGGAATTCTGCATACATTACATGTTATTACTGTAACCACAAAGGATATCATATAAAACATTGTCCATGCAAAAATGGGACATACATTTTGAAATCAAAAGAAAAGCTAGTTTGGCTACCTAAAAGATTTATTGTTAATTTTACTAACAAGCTTGGACCCAAGATTAACTAGGTACCACAAAAGCAAAAATAAGTTTTTGTTTTGCATATTTGTAGAAAAATTGGTAAAAAGTAGGGTAAAATTTTCTTGTTATAAATTGATATGTTGGTAAAATTAGGAAATTAGGTTGCATGAAGAGGTAAAACACTTTTAGAAGAATTTTTTATATTTGAAATTATATCTTTCACTACAATTACTAACTTAGGCACTGGAAATATTCCTAGGTTTGTTTTGTAGGTATTTGAATTGAAGATTGAGTTTCTAGTATTGAGTTGAGTATTACTAGCAAATACATCACTTTTAAATAGTTATAGAACAAAACTGCATGAAAAATTATTTTCAGGATCACCTAAATCGATTAGAATTTTTTCAAGTTTTTTTTTTAAAAGTTTTTGAATTGATTTAGAATTGATTCAAGAACCAATTTACAAAATTTGCAATCTTTCGGGAACTCTGAAAATTTTCTAAAAACCTTTTATCTATCATTTCAAATCGATTCAATAATTGATTAACCTTTAAAATAATCAATTTCAAAATCGATTCACCATAACAATCCTGATGCACAATTTCATAACACAATCGATTCCATAATCGATTTAATGTTCTAAAACTTACACTTGAATTGATTCACAGCAAGTAAAAACACATTATGAATCGATTATCGAATCAATTTACAGCTTGATTTATATGTATATATGGAATTAATTTTAATCTCATTTTACAAATACTCTATTCAAACCATCTAAAAACTCTCTTAAATTCTTTCACCCCAATCTCAAATTTAAACCTTTTTTACTCAAATTTCTTCCACATAATTGTTAGAAACACCAAATCTAACAATTCTCATTGATCAATTTCTTTAGAACAACTCTAAATCACCCAATCCCAATTTCACATCCAAAAACCCTGAAACCCTAACTACACAAAAATGTCAAAATGCATCAAGTTTGCAATCTCAAAGAAGAAGGACAAGGATACAAGCAGACCAACAACACATGTAGGAGAAGAAACACATTTTAAATTGCAAAGTAAGTATGCAAATTTCTGACAGTTATCAAATAGGAAAATAGAGCCTGTTAAGTGTTTTAGTGAGAAATTACTAGAAACTACACACTTGCCTGCTCAATTAGGTAAATACAAGTTAGATAAGTTTTTGACACATAAGACTACAACCTATCCTAGATTAGTCAAAATGTTCTATGCAAATTTAGCAGTTGCAGATAACAAGTTATCATATTATATCATGCATAAACACATTGCAGTTGATTTAGAACTATTGGCAAACATTTTTTATATGGATGCATCAGCTCCTAAGCTTAGTGCAGAATCCTTTCCTAACTATAGTAGGAAATCTATCATTAGACTGTTATTTCCTTATTCCACCCCCAAAGATGGAAATGAAAAATTACTGATTATTGGCTTATCCCCTGAGAATAGGATCTTATGTTATGTTATATATAAGGTGTTGCTTTCAAAGGTAACAAATTTTACTCAAATTGTGAAGAATGAATTGCTTTTAATGTGGGTCACTGAAAGCCAACTTGATTTTAATATGCCATATTTTGTACTAAAATATCTAGGAGATTGTTCAAAACACTCAAATATTGACTTCCTTCATTTTGGTATGATTCTTACCCCAATTTTTACAAAATTAAAACTGCCAATTTCTAAAGATAATCAATTTTATCCAATAAATGTATCAACCATGATAACTACCATGCACCTACATAAAATGCAATTAAAATAGGATGACAAAGGAATTTGGAAAAGGAAAAGGGTATAAGTTCCCCAATCTACTGAAAAAACATCAAGCTTAAGGGAGCAGGGTTATCTAGTGAGTAAAAAAATAGATTAATTGAAGAAATGACAAAACTGCACACTCATTTACAAGATCGCCTTGACACACATCTATCACTATTTGAGTCTTTA
This sequence comes from Saraca asoca, assembly GCA_026873985.1. Taxonomy (NCBI): domain Eukaryota; kingdom Viridiplantae; phylum Streptophyta; class Magnoliopsida; order Fabales; family Fabaceae; genus Saraca; species Saraca asoca. The sequence continues at coordinate 11,690 of JANHAO010001974.1, read as the reverse complement.
GAAGATTGCATAGGAAATGTAGAACAAGAAGCCTGCACACTCCAAAGCATGGGTAACAAGTGGCTCAATACTTTAGAGACTCGACTATATAAACTATCATAGCAAATGCACCAGTGAGATGAGGAAGGTGAACTCCAAGTTGAACTTGTACAAGATCCACCTGTTGAGTATGCTGTTGATGGTGTCATGGATTCCTTAGGCCCTTTCTATATCTGTTCTATGTTAATTTTCTGGATGTTATATTGTTATTTTTATAGATTGTTATTCTAGATACTTTGTTATTTGATCATTGCATTTGATACTGGATATTTTGATGATTATGTAAATATTTTATCATTTGCATAATCTGAATTTTATTTTACCCTATGTATGGATTCCAGTTTATTATGTAGGATTATGATTTTCTGGTTTATTATGTATCAAGTTTTGTTTCAAAAGCTATATTGTTTTTTTCCAAGAAAAAGAGTAAGTAAAATTAAAAATGAGCTATTATTTTTATTTTTTTTGGAGATTTGATTTTTTTTCTTCTCTTTATATTGAGCACTAATTTCTTTTTGATGTGCCAAAAGGGGGAGAAAGATGAGATTTTCAATAAGTTCAGTAGCAAATACTCTTGTAGAGAAAGATAAGAATTTTCAAAAATAAATTTTTGATGAAGAAAAGATGAGTTAAAATATATGGAGTTCATTTTTATTCTCATCTAAAACTGATTTTTGAGAAATTTTGAATCTCATATAAATTATTTGTCATCATAAAAAAGATGGAGATTGTTAACCTAGGTTATTCTAGCTACACATTTTTTTTTTTAGTTTTGATACTGAAAAATAATTTTAGTTAACATCACAATCTAACTATTTGTTTGAGTGTTCATCTATTTTGCAAGATTCAAAGTTGATCAAAGCTTGCTCAAAAGATTAACATTAGTATTAAGTTTTTATTTGATTTCTTATGATCTTTTGTATATGAAATCTTATTCAAATTGCTCAATTACATGTTCTAAAACAACTTGTATTGAGGTAGAATAAATCATTTTAAATGAGTTTTAAAATCAAGAATTTTCACATAAATTTTTTACATATTCCTTCACAAGTTAAACTTTTATAAAAACTATTTTTTTACGATGAGAATTGATTCACGAATCGATTCATCACCAAAAAACTTGTGAAATAAACTTAAATTAATTCACTAATTGATTCATGAAGAAAATTTTTCTTACCGAAGGTTTAGAAATTTTCTAAATTAGGTTTAGAAATTTTCTAAATTGATTCTATAGTTGATTCAAGATCTATTTTCAAAGCACTAAAAATTGATTTATTAATCGATTCAGTGATAGATTTTCACTTGACCTGAATTGATTCATAAATTAATTAGCTAGTTACAAGTTTATTATAACTGTCATGAATCGATTCAAGGACTAAAAATTAGTTATTTTTATTTCAACTATAAATAAACCAAAACTTTCATTTTTCAAATATACTTTCATATTCAGTGCGACAGAAAAAGAGAAAAACCTAGAGCTTTCACCTATTATTCTCTATCTCACTTGGTTTGAACAATTCTATCAACTCCAGAGCAATTAGAAGAAGATTCTGCATAGCTAATTGAGATTTACATCTCAATTCTACAGTATTGTATTTCTAAACTCTGTCTTGATTTATTCTTTAGATTTATAGGGTTAGAAATCTGGATACAAAGGAAAAGGTTGATTTTCCCTTTGCATCCTTCTAAAATTATGAAGTTGATTGCAATTTGTAGTAGGTGCATTGAATTCTTGTTAGATCTTCATAAATGTGATATTGATCATAGTTAGCTGGAGATTTAAAATTTTTATATCTTAGGTATTACAAAAACCTATAGAAATTCTTGTTGTAAAACTGGTCAATAGGAGCCCTGTTAAATTCCTATGCTTATTAATAAAAATGATCATACAATTAAGTATTGATCCAATGAAGTAAACTTGAATTGCAATTTCAATTCAAGTTAAACCACTTAAAAAATCTATGTCTTAATTCTTTAATTATTACATTTCAATTCTTACACAAATTTTGGTTTCTGCATTAACTCTATTACATGCATTATTTATGATTTTGTATCTAATGCTAAAATCTATTTTTGCTAATTCATTAAATTGATAGATTAATTGTTAACTACACAATCTGATACAAGAAAGTCTTCTACTAGGCATATTGTGAATATTCTGTATACCATTCATTTTGTGCATATTATATATACTATGCATATTCTGCATATTCTACATATTATACACTTACTTGGAAATTAAAGTTAATAATTGCATTTAATTTGACTTAGTATTAAATTGATTTAGATTTATAAAGAGTATAAATTTCCGTAACGAAAATAAAGGAAAGATCTTAATTTGTTATCTAGTTATTCTTTACGAGATCAACACTTTATATATTCCATTGAGAGTGTACGGTAATCTCATCCAAAGGGTAATCTCTGAAAACCTAGGATTTATTTTTTAAAACATAGCATGAAATGTGAATATATGGTTATGATGTGTATGTGTATTGTTATTTGATAATAAATTCATAAGTTAAGTACAGATTTATCTCACTGAGTCCTAAACTCACTCTTCTGTAGATTATTTTTTTTTTAGATTCTTAGAATATTGCTGCTATTCCTCCATCATAATGTAAGAATATATGTTAATCCTATTGAAATGATGGCTGATATGTTCACAACCACCAAAGTGAGTCTTTAGGAACATATCAGGATAGAATTCATTATATGGGTATACTATTTTGGAAACTTGATGTAAAAATTTAAACACTACTGTTTCCAAGGGCATGTGTCTTACTTGGGCTATGCCTTTGCACATTATATAAGTTTGCTTATATCTCAAAATGTCTTCCTTTCTTTCCATAAATTTATATTTTCTTAACTATTTAATTGGATTTGAATAGGAATGATTTAGGAATAATGAAACAAATATGAATAGTAAGGTTAATGGAAACAAAAGCAAAGGCTGGTGATTATCAATCGAGAATTGATATTCACATCGATCATGGCCAGAAATTTAGGTTGTGACAGAAACCCTTAATGGTGCAAACCTTGAAGAAAGAGTTCTTCTAGGTTCAAACGATGATGAGCATGTTTCTAAAAATCACATGGTTTGACTATTGGGTAAGTGAAGCCAACCTTCCAAGCTTCTATTGCAATAGATGAAGAAAAATAGGAAAATGTTCATATTAGGATCCTAGCATATTTGAATTCATATAACTTAGAAGCAAATGAGGAAAGTCTAAGCATTCCTAGTGAGCTGAGGAGGGCAAATGTTAAGTTTTTTGAGAACATCCTACTAAAAAATAGTGAACAACAGTGAAACATGGAGACAGTTAGCAACATCCCCATAAAACATGATGAAAAGTCATATCCTAACTACACAAATGTTTGTTAGCTTCTATAGGGAGAAAAAAGGTTCCCTCAATATACTTGCTAGCAATGTAACATTCTAGCTCCTTGATGGTATTTGGCTCTCACCACTTGAGGGAAAAGGGGACCATCTTCATGTCTAGATGAATCCATTCTAAGTCATCTAGAGGTGCATCTATCAAGTGTGCCTGCTCAACTTCATTATTATCTCATGAACGTTTGACTATAATGGTTCATAATGGTCGAGCAAAGCAAAAGGCAGTATTCTGAAAAAAGTGATCTTCATAGTCTAAAGATAACAAGTCAAGATCAAATGATAATTCAAATTTGGTCATTGGTCTTCCAGTCATAAAACAAAAAGTCAAAGAGGGTAAGACTCCACCTCCAAAAAAAAATAAAGGAAAGCAAAAAAAAGGCTGTGTTGAGCAACAAAAAGGAAAGGAGGAAGCAATAAGACTAGAAGTGGAAAAGATGAAGGGCCATGAAAAAGAAGGTGAAAAAAGAAAGAGAAAAGTATGAGAAATCAAAATCAAGAGGTTACTAATAGTGAAGCAGGATCAAAAATACCAGAAAACCAAAGAGTAAAGCAAGCATATAGCAAGGAAAATTAACATTTAGGAAAACACAATGAAAAATGCCCCAAAAAGAGATGGCATAAAATCATGAAGTACAAAAGCAAATCGCAAAATACAAAGTCACAATAATAAAGTTTCTAACCAAATCAAGAGAAGAAAGAAAGAAAAATCATACCAAAAAGAAAAAGGCCTCAGAAAGATGCCGGAAAAAGCTTCAGAATGTCACCGGAACTAAGGAAGATATAGCAAGAGCACAGAGAAAGGCAAAATGTCACTGGAGACAAAAATATTTTTTTTTTAAATGTCACGATGCTATTTAAAGAAGACTGCACGGCTAATCCAAGGACTAGGGTAAGCCAAATGGACGATCCAAATCACGATTCGAGCAACAACAAGACATCTAAGGCTAGGGTTGTACCTCGGGAATATAAGTGTCATAATTAACACCTATGACAGCTATTCACCAGTTTACACAAGGTAGGCGAAAGGTTTATACATCGAGTGACGGCGTATGGAGGCAAGGAGGCAAATGACACAATGTAAAATGAACAACCACCAGATTGAGGTTGGTCGATCAGTCCAAATCTGTAACAAGCAAACTACTTGAAATAAAGTTGTGGTTGAACGACTAGGTCATAGCACAACATGTAAATCCAAACCCCAAAGCAAGAACAAGTCACTCAAAAGTAATAACTCGAGATTACATAGGACTATAGTTGATCAATAAGACCCCAAACCAACAACAAGTTAATCAACTTAAGCAAGAGCATGGCAAGTAGGCTCATGTTTGACAAAAACATCCCACTAGAGGTCCATAACAAATCGACACACTTAAAACCATGCATTAATGGCATGACTATATCTTTCAACTATACAAAGCAAGAATCTCGCCCATGCTAACAATACATTACTGACATGTGATTGTTCATCATTTGTCCAAAAGCATAATTAAAGGTGTAATTAACACCTATATAAGGCCAACAAGTAGCTTACTAACTCATACACTCTCATTCTATTTACTAAAACTCTACTCTTTAAATTAACTTGAACGTTAAAATGTACTTAACAAACCAATTTTATTATATGCTACTGGCTTTATTATCTGTGCAAATCACTCCCTTGTCAATCGCTTCCTTTGGATAAGACGAAAATGAAGAAGTGAAAATGGAGTATTTCAATTGTTTGGATGGAAATGAAAATAGGAAGGAAAGAAGATGTGAGTGAAAATGTGCGTGGGTTCCATCAATTTTGTTCTTTCCTCCGACGAAATGGGTAAAGTTCAACAAAATATTACTCACTTTTAAATTAGCCATAACTAATGAAATATTATACGAATTCCGTGAGAATTATAAACGTAATCTAATGAATTCTTTTTAACTTCTCTTTCTCTCAATTTTCTCTTCGATCAAATATGAGAAATAAATTTTTTTTCTTTCTTACTTTCTTTCTCTCTTTCTCTCTCTTTTCATTTCACTTAGTGCGCAAATAATGAAAAAAAAAAAGAAGCAGAAACACGTTATCTTATTCATAAGATCATGGTTTGGAAGCACGTTTGTCAATAATGTATTTGGATTCCGCTTTGAAAGTAAGTACACATGGGCTATGCTTACGAACCCGCATGTGGTAATATTCAAAGAAAAAAAATAAGGCAAAATAGCCCCATCAATTTTTTGGTGGTTAAATTTTATTATTATCAATTTCAAAAATTTACAAAATTAAATTCTTAAATTTATATAAAATTTAGAATTAATACCCATCGTATATTTAATTAGTTAATTTATTAAATTACATAATTTTTCAATAATAATTATAATATTATTATATATTGATTTATCATATCATTTTTCATACATAATTTATATATTATATAATTAATAAAAATTAAATTAAATATATAAAATTTGAATTAAATGCTTGAAAACAAGTTATAAAATTATATATAAAAAATTGATGAGATAAATTAATATATAATGATATTATAATTTTTATTTAAAAATATATAAAAAAATTATATAATTAAATAAATAATGTATATTGATTTCAAATTTTATATAATTTGAAATTTTAATTTCTAAATTAGTCCTTCAAAATTGCATAAGATATTTTGTATTTTTTTCATATTCAAATATAGAAGCTGTTGGGTGAAATTCAAAGAACAAATCATGTATGCCGTCATCTCCCTACCCAAGACATTTTAGGCTCAAGTCCACCTGTCGTCGTTCTGGAATACTTGGGAGCGAAATATGCGGGCATCTCCGAGTTGACCCAAAGCAACATAACTCGGAAGAGAGAAACTTATGATCATATAACCATAATCTGAAATTGTACATAATTCGGCAAGAGCTTACTCCAACCAATTTTGATGTTGGCCCCATGGCTGCACACACCTTAGCCCATACTTGTAATTTCCTTCTTCCCTATTCCCTAATGTTTTGGGTTTCAAAGCCACCATCATTCACGGACCAAAATTTGACCACAAACTCAGTAGTGGTTAGGCTTCCAAACTCATCTCTCTCCTTGCCAATCATGGGCGTTTCAATTTTTTTTTTTAATTATTTAGAAAAAGGAATAAAAATTGAGATCCTTTCAAGTGGGAGAAGGAAAAATATTTAAAAATTTATGTGAGAATTAAACACCAAACTTATAAATCTTTACAACTTTCTAAATTTTAAAAGCGTGTATGATAATGAAAGTTGAGAAATTTAATTGAAAATTTGTCACAAAATTTGTCGCAATACTATATAAACTAATATCCTACAGGACGAGCTATTGAAGTACAATCCGAATAATAGGTCAAGGTCACGTGTAATCATTTATTTAATGTCCTCTGAGTAACAATTTGTAAAAATTATTTCTCTATTTCTCCATCATCATTTTCTGTTAAAAGACATTTTACAACTCTCTTTATATTATGAAATTTTTTTTATTTGAATATTGGATGATATTTGTTAGACTTTGGATCAACTTGTATTTACATCTATTATCTGTTAATTCTACTCTAAATTGAATTAAAAAAAAGTAAATAATAAAGTGAAGCAAATTTGTATTTGAAAAAAAAAAACTTAGTTGTATCTGAATTTTTGAAGAAGTCATTAAAAATAAAAGAGAAATACCCCAAATTAATATTTACCTAACCTAGGCCCCAAGAAAAAACGTTATTTGCAATTCTAGTTACATTACCTGTTTGGGCTATAAAATTCACCAAAAAAACAACAATAGTTGGTAGTCGTGGGGGTCCCTCGCTAGATTTATTAGTCCACTCCATTGCATTCGGTGGGCTACTTCCCAGACACATGCACACAAACACGCCCTTACGTAAATAAAAAAGGAAAAAAAAAGTGGGCTTTGTGGTCCCGTGATTCGCCAAAATAACAATAAGAGGGAAAAAATAAGAAAAAAAAAGGCAATAATGAGAATAAATAGAAGTAATGGACCTGAGAGTCCAAGTTGGAAATCCAAAAGTACTACCCTATCCTTAATCACTTTTCAGATCAGAAACTTATCTCGAATCGAAACCATAGTAGCTCGCAGCTTCCAAGGTCCAATTAGCTGCTCAGCTCGGGTTCGTTCCCAAGCCCAATCTCCTTCTCCGTCCACCTACCCCGTCTCTCTCCTCCCTCTGCAGAACCCTAGATCTCACTCCGGTGAGTCCGCGGGTCGCCGACCCTTGCTGGTATATAAACCCTAGTTTTCAAGTCGTTAATTTCAGTCTGTCACTTATGTGCTGGTTATTTTTCTATTATGCCTTGTTTGGTATTCTTCTTCACTTTTTCGATGTAATATGTAAAAAAAATTAGTGGATTCATTCAAATTCGTGTTCAGATAGTTTTGATTTTGCTCTGATTCATGATCTGGGCTGATAATTGAAGCTAGATGTATTTCTGAGTTCAGTTAACATGCTATTTATTTTCTTTTTCCACCAGTGGTAGCCCAGTGACGAACTGATCAGCATGTGGGCTCTGTAGATATTGCTCGAGTGCTTGATCGAAAAATCTTTTCCATAAGCTGGGTTGCTCTATTTTCATGTTATTAAATGTTCATATTTTGACAGAGCTGGGCTGACCCGATCCAATTGTGGGCCCGAAGTCTTCTTTGGGTTTTTAGTCGGGCAGGCTTAGCATGGAACATATAGTCGTGTGTCTTGTGACTGTATTCTGTATATACTGAGAGTGATGCAGTTCAACTGCTATCTCCCGAGGGCACTCCAGTGGGCCTTCTTGTTAAACCTTCTTTCTAGTCTATTTAAGTTGTGCAATATATAGAAGACAGTTTCTGGGGTCAAGTTATTAGACACGTGCATGAGCATGGGTTCACTTGATGCATGACATTCACTGCATCATAAAATGTAATTATTTCCCCGGCTTATGAGAATTTTCTTTGGTTGAAAGTGCAGCCTGGAATTTTTCTGTTTACCAGCATTGTTTTGTGTCTGTGGAGAGATAAACTACTTTCAGTTCTTTATATTGCTATTACTTATCTTCTTAATGCCTTTGCTTCTTTTTTTTTTTTTTTTTTGGGTTTGGTTTTATATCTTTCACAATTCACCATCAAGTTTGCTTTCAACACTTTGAAAGTTTTTTCTGCAGTTTAGCTCTTCCCTTCTTCCTTATCTAATTATTTTCCTTTCCCCTATTTGGAATAATTCTATGACAACATGTAAAATCTTATGCATGCACACATTGATACTTGATGCAAAAGTAATACGTGTGTTTTCTTCATTTCTTTAGTGGTCAATATATTATATTATGGATCATTTATATAGAAGATTTTTCTTTTAAATTTGATTTACCTTTAGTAATTGTTTTTACTTGTTTAAACAGGAATATTCAATTCTAGACAAGATGGCTACCCTTGAAGAAGGCAACGTGGCAACCCCAGATACAAAAAATGAGCCCGTCAGTGCCAGTACTCATCCTAGTGATGATCTGCCAAGTTCTGAGACACTGCCTTACAGTAATGTGGCAAATTCTGAGGTTTTGCAAAACAATAATCTGCCCGATGCTGAAATACACCCTAACAAAGAACAACCTACATCTGAGACCCAGCCTACTGGTGAGGAAGCCAATGCAGGGACATTACCCAACACCGAAGAACCTGCCAGCAATCAGCTGGTGAAGCCTGAATCAATGCCCAACAATCAGCCAGACAATACTGAGGTCCCACTTGACAATCAGCTGGTCAATTCTGAGGCACCATTCACTGATCAATTGGGTAATTCTGAAGCACTGTCTGACAATCAGCTTGTTAGCTCCGAAGCTGCTCTTGAGAAGCAGCCCGTCCCTCCTAGCGACCAGCTGGTCAATTCTGAACTGCACACAAGCAATGGGGTGGTTATGTCTGAAGCACAGCCCAGCAATGAGGTGGTTATTTCTGTAACACAGCCCAGCAATGAGGTCGTTATTTCTGTAGCACAGCCCAGCAATGATGTGGTTATGTCTGAAACACAGCCTGGCAATGAGGAGGCTAGGTCTGAAACACAGCTCATGAATGATGTGGTTACATCTGAAATGCAGCCCAGCAGTGAGGTGCCAAATTCTGAGACACAGCCCATCTGTGAGGTGCCAAATTCTGAGACACAGCCCATGTGTGAGGTGCCAAATTCTGAAACACAACCCACCAGTGAGGTGGAAACACAGCCTACCAGTGAGGTGGCCATGTCCGAAACGCAGCCCATCAATGAGGTGGTCATGTCTGAAACACAACCCGGCAGTGAGGTGCCCCTGTCTGAGACGCAGCCCAGCAGTGATGTGGCCATGTCTGAAACACAGGCCAGCAATGAGGTGGTCATGTCTGAAGCACTGCCTCAAAATCATTTGGCCAATTCCACTACACATCCCAACAATCAGCTCTCCACTTCTGAAGGACTTCCTGATAATCAGTTTACCAATCACCACATGCAGCATGAAAATCAGCTGCATGTTTCTGAACCATTGCCAGACAATCAAATGATAGATTCCAAACCAATGCCTGACCATCTGGTTCATTTTGATACACTGCCCGACAATGATCTAGTGCATTCTGAGGCACTGCCCGACAATCACTTTGCTAACTCTGAAGCATTGTCGCATGATCAGCTAGGCAATTCCCAAATGTTTTCTGACTATGAGCCAGCAAACAATGAAGTACTGCACAGCAACCAGCTAGTCAATTCTCAAACACACTATGAGCTAGCCACTGTACCCAGTTATGAAATAGTCAATGCTTCAACACCACTGAATGATGAGGAACATACGCCAGAAACGCAACCAAACAAGCGTAGAAAAAAGAAGTCTATAGTCTGGGAACACTTCACTATAGAAACAGTCAGTCCTGGATGTAGAAGGGCATGCTGTAAGCAATGCAAGCAAAGTTTTGCCTATAGTACAGGTTCAAAAGTTGCTGGTACCAGCCACCTCAAACGCCATATTGCCAAGGGGGCCTGCCCAGCTCTTTTGCGTAATCAAGGGCAGAATCAATTAACCCCCTATACACCGCGCTCAAGGGGAAGTGGGGCTGGCAGTGTTAGTGATGCTCCGAAACGACGTTATAGATCCCCTACCACCCCTTACATGACTTTTGATCAGGATTTTTGTCGCCAAGAGATTGCGAGGATGATCATTATGCATGATTACCCCCTTCATATGGTTGAGCACCCAGGGTTTGTTGCATTTATCCAGAATCTGCAGCCTCGTTTCAACATGGTGACCTTTAACACCGTCCAAGGAGATTGTGTTGCAACTTACCTAATGGAGAAGCAAAACCTTATGAGGTATATTGATGGGTTACCAGGACGTGTGTGTTTGACGCTAGACATGTGGACATCAAGTCAATCTGTAGGTTATGTATTTATTACTGGACATTTTGTTGATAGTGATTGGAAGTTGCAGAAGCGAATTCTCAATGTTGTCATGGAACCATACCCTGATTCTGACACTGCTCTCAGCCATGCCGTTGCTGCTTGCCTTTCTGATTGGAATTTGGAAGGCAGGCTGTTTTCTATCACTACTAAACAGGCATCAAGTGACACTGCCCGGGAAAATCTCAGACCTTTACTCTCTGTGAAGAATCCACTTATCCTCAACGGTCAGTTATTAGTTGGGAATTGCATTGCCCGTACTTTGAGCAGTGTTGCAAAGGATTTATTGGAGTCAGCAAGAGACATTGTGAAGAAAGTCAGGGATAGTGTAAAATATGTGAAGACATCAGAATCACATGAGGAGAAATTCCTGGAGCTCAAGCAGCAACTGCAGGTGCCTAGTGAAAGGACCTTATTTATTGATGACCAAACTCAGTGGAATACGACATATCAAATGCTGGTGGCAGCTTCTGAGTTGAAAGAAGTGTTTTCTTGCTTGGATACTTCAGATCCTGATTACAAGGGAGCCCCCTCCTTGCAAGACTGGAAGCTGGTTGAGACCCTCTGTACATACTTGAAACCCCTATTTGACGCAGCAAACATTCTTACCACAACAACTCATCCAACTGCTATTACCTTTTTTCATGAAGTTTGGAAATTGCAGCTAGATCTGGCTCGTGCAGTGATGAGTGAGGATCCCTTCATTAACAACCTGAATAAAATTATGCAAGAAAAAATTGATAGGTACTGGAGAGATTGTAGTCTGGTTTTGGCCATTGCTGTAGTCATGGATCCCCGATTCAAGATGAAGCTTGTTGAGTTCAGTTTCACAAAAATCTATGGTGATGATGCTCATGCATATATCAAGGTTGTTGAGGATGGAG
>JANHAO010001973.1:0-30692 GCA_026873985.1 Saraca asoca | reverse complement strand
CCCCAATAATCCAAGTAATCATAATAGGAAATAAATTAATTAATTATTAAAGATCATAATTGAGGTGAATCCTAATCCTAGGCTTCTTACATTTGAGTCTTTTCTTTGACTGTTTATTTACTTTCTTTCTTTCTTTAAGTAATCTCTTCATTTCTTTTCTATTCTTCTTTCTTTCTTTTGTTTCTCTTTATTCTTTTATTTCTTTATTATTGATTTGGATAGTTGAGTTGTAAAGATTTTGGTAATTAAAATAGCTTACCTGTGGGATTGACCCGTATTTGTCGGTACTAGCTACAACTACGTCGTGTACTTGTGGTTATTTAAACTACTATCAAGTGCCAATACCGAGGGCAACTTAGGGAACACTATTTGAGATTTAAGGGTTAAGCTAGTAGATATTAAGGCCCAATTGAAGGTTCTTATGTGAACTATTAGGAACTGAGGTCCCAGGCACAAAAGTCCAAAATATGGGCATATGAAAGTTCTTGAGCCTCACTCCTACAGTGATGCTTGAGATGCCAAGGAGTTGGTGAATGTTTTCTTCAATATGGAATAATACTTCTAGGTGGTAAGGCCAAATTTTGAAGAGGCCATGGTGACAACAACAACCATGTACCTCATCGATGATGCTAAGCTTTGGTGGAGAGAAAAATATGGAGATATTCTGGAAGGTAGACACCATAAACTTTTGGAAGGATCTAAAGATAGAATTGGAGTTAAGGTTCTTCGTAAAGAATGTAGAGTTTATGGCCAAGTGCCATCTTTGAGATTTGAAACAAACCTGTACTATCTGAGAATATATGAAGAAGCTTTTAGCTTTAATGTTGGACATTCAAGACATGTCCGAGAAAGATAAATTGTTCTTCTTTCTTGAAAGCTTGAAACCTTAGGCAAGGAATGAACTCCAGAGATAGGGAGTGCATGAATTACCTACTGCCTTGGTCACCATAAAGTGCTTGATTGACTACTACATTGACAGCCCTAGCAAGATACCCCAGGGAAACAACTGATCTTTTTCTAGTAGAAGTGGGGGATAGTCAAACAAGCCTATCAAAGACAAAAGTGGGGGAGGGGATTGTAAGAAGGGATGATCTAACAATACGAGCTCAGCATCATCCCGCAATGATGCTAACACTGAGGGAAAGAGACCTTTAACATGCTTATTGTGTAATGGTCCATACAATGTGGCAGAATGCCCCCAAAAAGTAGCCTTCAATGCTATACAAGTCACCAAGAAAGATCACAAGGAGAAAAGTGAGGACTGTGGTAGTGAAAAGGAAAACCATCCAATAATGGGAGCACTATGGCTCTTTGGTGCACTTAAGAAGTAAGTTGAGAGTGCAAAGAAGATGCCAAATAGGGGACTTATGTATGTGATGAGACAAATAGCTAGAAATGCCATGACAAGTATAATGGTGGGCATTGGTGCTATTCATAATTTCATCTCAGAGGGGGAAGCTAAAAGGCTAGGCTTTAAAATTAAAGAAGGACTTAGGTTGTATGAAAGCCATAAACTCTAAGGCCTTCACCATTGCGGGAATGGCAAAATAATGTTAATAAAGCTTGAACCATGGCAAGGAAGAGAAAATTTTATGGATGTCTAAATGGATGACTTTGATGTAGTGTTAGCGATGGAGTTCTTCTTGGTGCACCAGGCCATGCCTATTCCAACAGCTAACTATCTCCTAATCATGGGTGAGAACCCTACTACAGTGCCGATGCAAACTACGTAACCTGAAAAAACTAGACTCTTGTTAGCTTTATAGTTCAAGAAGGGCGTAAAGAGGTAGGAACCCTCATTCATAGCAATCTTAGCAGGTAGAAAGAATAGGGAATAGGAAGTTATGCCTTAAGAGGTTTGTAATATGCCAAAGATATTTGAGGATGTGATGCCAGACTCGCTGCCTCCAAGACTTTCTCCATGTAGAGCTATTGATCACTAAATTAAATTGTTACTTGGTGTAAAACCCCTTATGAAAGGACCTTGCTAGATGGCGCCACGAGAATTGGCTGAACTTTCAAAATAGTTGAATGAGCTCTTGGATGTAGGGTTCATTTGACCATCAAAAGGATCATTCAAGGCTTCAGTGTTATTTCAAAAGAGACAGGACAATAGTCTTTGGCTGTGTATGGACTATCAGGCCTTAAACAAGGTCACAATGTGGAACAAGTACCCTATCCCTCTTGTTTAAGACCTCTTTGATCAACTAAGCACTACCTGCTACTTCATGACATTGGACTTGAGTTGGGGTACTATCAAGTTAGGGTGGTAGATGAAGATGTGGTGAGACAATGTGTGTCACTTGTTATAGTGCCTTTAAGTTTATGGTTATGCCATTCAAGTTGACAAATGCTCCTATTACATTTTGCATTCACATGAACTAAGTTTTTCATTTCATGACTATCTAGATAAATTTGTTGTTGTTTACCTATATGATATTGTTATTTTCAATTCCACACTAGAGGACCAGTTGGCACACTTAAAATTAGTGTTTGAGAGACTGAGGCAATGTTAGTTATATGTGAAGTGGGAAAAGTGCTCATGTGTTCAAAAGCACATCAATTTTCTTAGGCACATCATTGAATGTGGTGGCATCCATATGGACCTAGAGAAATTAAGGTTCATTCAAGAGTGGAAAGCTCCAATGAAGGTGACTGAGTTAAGATCCTTCTTAGGGCTTGCCAACTATTATCATAGATTTGTGAAAGGATACTCTAGAAGGATGGCCCCACTAATAGACCTCTTAAAGAAAGGGTTAGTTTAGCAGCGGATTGAGGTGTCCTAAACCACATTTAAGGATTTGAAGTGAGCTATGACTAGACACCCCATGCTCGCTTTACCAGATATCACCAAGCCTTTTGAAGTTCAGATCGGTGCTTTAGATTTTGCATCAAGTGGAGTCTTGTTTTAAGAGGGACATCCTATTGCCTATGAAAGTTAAGGGTCCCAGATAAAGATATGATGTAATTGGATGTTACCCTTATTCCTTTAGGGGAATTTATGTACACCTTTGATTATTATTATGAATTCTTCTTTGAATTAAACAAGAATGTGATTTATTGCTTTGTATCAAGAAGCATAGCAAAAAATTAAGTAGTAAATATGCAAAATAGTAATTATGTAGAATTTAGAAATGATGGAGAAGAAAAATAAAGATTCAAAACATAAGATTTTTAAAGTGGTTCAACTTGAATTGAAACCACAATTGAAGTCTACTCCACTGGATAATCTTTAACCAGATTACCACTTTTATTATCAAAACATCAGGATTAAAACAGGCTCCTGAACTGCTACTTTAAAATACTAGAATTACAATAGGTTTCTTGCTAACCTAAAACAACCATAAGATTTACTATAGGCTCTTACTAACCTAAACAAGGTTCCTATCAACCTAGAAATCTCAAAAGAAAACTCAAGATAAAAAATTAAGATCAGGGAAGAAACATAGTACGAAAGTTTGAGATGAAAATCTCAAATATCTAATGTTTATTCTACAGAGATTTGATTCAAAATCCTTTGATTGAAAAATGTAATGAGGTAGAAGCAATATCTAAATTAGATTTATTTGCTCTGTGATTTTCACACTTGAAGAAGAGTGAAAGATATGAAATCTGATGTAGTTGAAAAATGGTTAGGGGTTTTTATAACTGTTGTAACTATCTATAATAGAATAACTAACTTTTAATTTGTGAATCAATTCTTCAATCTATTCAAAGTGGTTATGTCATGGGTAAAAATCAGCTTCGAAAAACGAGCTAACAAGGGCCCAGCAAATGCCAAGATTGTCCAGCTCGATGAAGACGTCCAAGCAGACATCACTTTACACATCGCTAAAAGGTGATGTAGCAAGAACATGAGAAGCTCGCCTCGCCGAATGACTATACCGTTTAAGCTCGCAGCAACCCCAAACCCGTTGAACGAGCTATTATAGCAACCTCCAAGCCAAGAGTCCTCGTTTAAGGAGGCAGACACTTCATCAAATCGAGACCTCGGCAAGACTGAGTGATTAGATAGACTTACACTAGCATGCAATCGATAAGAGGGGCCTACCCAGTAGAAAGTAGCTTGCAAAAGCTGGATTGCAAGATTTCCTTCATTTTTTACATTTATTTCTTGATGTAACAGAACTGTAGCTTGTAATCATTATATGTAACCCCTCCTTCCTCTATAAATAGAAACTCATTGTTAAAAGAGGGGGAGGTCGGGAAAAATAATAATAAGTAGACACTTTGTAAACACTTTCCAGCATAATAAAACTCCGCCATGGACATAGGGTCCGGTACCACCCAGATTTAGCTGAACCATGTTAAAACACTACCCTATTTCATCCTTATTCTTCTTCCTTCACACTCACACTTCAGAAGATAGCTTTGGGTCCAAAGAACTTATCTCCATTGGCTAGAGTTTGGGTCCTTCGTGTGAACCAAATTCCAATGTCAACATTTTGGCACTGTCTGTAAGGACCCATCTACTCTCTGAAGTGTTCCCTATAACTTTGCAATGGCCAAAAGAAGGACCACAAGGAGTTCAAACACTCTAGTTGCACAGTCGATAGACATTCCCACTATCGAAGTTCATCACTAGCAAAATGACTCCCCCAAAATGGAAGAGACACAAGCATCTCCCTAACCTTAGCAAGCGCTTGAAGGTACAGTGAGAGAGTTGGCTAAAACTATGAAAGAACTAGCGCAAGCACAAGCCCAGGGTGCAAAGAGACAAGAAGAAATAATGGCACAACTCCAGCAGCTCTGTAAAGAAGCCCAGAAAGAAACTCACAAAGATCACAATAGTCAGCAACTGGGGGCTCACAATGAGTGAAAAGCTTTGCCTTCAACCTGAAACATGGGACCAAATACTGGAGGAAGTCCTCCAAAGGTTGAAGTAGTTAGAAAGGCACCCGTAACCCCAAAGTAACCAACCTTGATATGAGGAAAGTTCACCATTTTCTATGGAGATCGAAATGCAGCCCCTTTGGCAGAAACTCAAAATGCCCGTGATACATTGTATGATGGGAATAGTGACCCAAGCAACCATTTGGATGCATTTAATATCCAAATGGACATTCAAACAATTGACCCTCTGGTGAAATGCTGTGTCTTCCTGACCATATTAGGAGGAATACCTTGGGAATGGTTCAGAAACTTCCCAACTCACAGCATCAACAGCTGGGAAGAATGCTAAAAGAAATTCATTAATCAATACCGGGCACTAAAAAGGTGACTTATGCCTCCTTGCCACCTCATAATGATCTTCCAGCACAAGAGTGAACCACTAAAAGATTATATAACTAGATTTATGCATGAACCCAACTCCATGGAAAATTTGTTAGAGGAAAGCATCTTAACAGTGATTTCAGTGGGACTCCACAAAGATGGAAAGCTGTACAAAAGCCTCTATAAATCCCCAGCTCGAGACCTCACTGAATTTTATGAGCAAGCTACTAAGCAAATAAGATGGGAAGAAACTTTCAAAGCCAAAGAGCCTAAGTAAAAAGCGGACATCAGTGGTCCCACTGTGAGCAAAAAGAAAGGTGATGAGAGCCGTAACCTTGAACCTAATTCTTAGCTCATGAAAAAGGTAAGACCTCAACAGTCTGGAGGTCGCTACAAAAGCTATGCCATCTTGTCAGACACATAGGATAGGATCTTTGCCATAGAAAGGCACAATGAAGACTTTGGGAGGCCCAGGCCAATGAGAGCCTCCATCAAGTCCAGAGATCTGAGCAGATTCTGCGCTTATCAGAACGAGGTCAGACACACCACCTCAAAATGTTAGGCACTAAAAGATGCCATAGAAGGCCTCATTAGAAGAGGCCGGTTATAGGATTATATGGTAAGATCACCAAAATAGTAAGCTCAGTGAGCTACTGGCCGAGAGTTAAAGCCTTCCATTAGAACCATATTTTAATCCTGTAACATTCTTGTGAGCTTTACTATGATCTTGAAACCTCTGTATGAATTGTCTAGTGGAACACAGTTTGAAAAGAACCGCTTTACGATTGAACCTATTGAATTCATAGCTAATTGGCCAAAACTTAGAAACGCTACCCAACTAGCAACGTGCCAATGAAAATAAAATCAAGGGTGAGACGGCTTAAGAGCCTACCTCGTAACAAAAACTCATCCGAGGGTGAGACGGCCTAAGAGCCTATCTTGCAATGAAAACAAAATGGAGGGTGAGACAACCTAAGAGCTTGCCTCGCAATGGAAAGAAAACCAAGGGTGAGACGACCTAAGAGCTTGCCTCATAATGAAAACTCATCCGAGGGTGAGATAGCCTAAGAGCCTACCTTGTGACAATGAAAACAAAAACTGAGGGTGAGACAGCCTAAGAGCCTACCTCGCAACAACATAAACAAAAATCGAGGGTAAGAAGGCCTAAGAGCCTACCTCGCAACAATGAAAACAAAATCGAGGGTGAGATGACCTCAGAGCCTTCCTCAATAGCACACTCGAACCCAATAACGAGCTAAATGAGCCCATCACAATGCGAAGGCACTAAGATAAATTTGTTGTAGCTCTCATGCAACTAAATATTCACAGCTAGCATATGGTTAGAAGATCGTAGCTCACATGCAACCTCCCATCAAGCATAGCTCTATTACGGCCTAGTTTTTACTTACCAAAGGCGATCGAGTTATGAAAAATTAAAGACTTAAAGACATGGCTGATTGGTCAGAAAGATGTTTCATTAATCTATTAAGATTTACATATGGTAATGCATGGAGCATCCCTTACAACATTCAAGAGCTAAGCAGGAAAGTTCACACATAAAAAAGGCCTCATCCAACGAGGTAAAATTACATCAGGAGATTCAAAATACAAAGCTAAGAGGCAAAAGGCCTAATACTACCATTCTGGTAAGAAAGTAGAGAGCTGGCTATCAGGAGATGAACTCTTGCCAGTAGGAAGACCAGCAACTTCACTCCTGTAGTCTTCCTATCCCCAGTTAGTGGTTCCTCCTAGACCAGACCCCATGTACTTCAAAAAGGTGCCAAGAGCTCGATTGGTAGGGCTGGATTCTATGGAAGGATCCAGGAGAGATAATCCAAGATCTGCATAAGACTTTTTAGGAGCCCACAAGATGAATCCTGCGGGGAAGCCACATGCAACAGAGTATCCATGCCTCCAAACATTCTGTAATAGATCATCCATGCCTCAAAAAGCTTTATTGGAAGCCAAGTTATCAAAAATGTAGGGGACTCAATAGACTCCTCCATTAAACTCTTTTGTGAAGAGGAAAGAAGACCCTCAGGGTATAAATAGACCAGCCCGATCCACCAAAAAATCCAGAAGATATCTGGCTAATCTTAATCAAACTGCCCAAAGCAAGCAAAAGTGCCACGCTAATGACCAAAATCTATGAACAAGAAAAAACATGGTCTGAAGTAGAATGAAAAGATAGAAATCAAATCTAGAATGGCAGTTCAGACAGGCAAAGACTTTGACTAAGAATACAGACAAAGCCTCAAAAAAATTGCAACTCCTAGTCCATGAAGTGAATTGAGAGTTAGGGGGCTTATGTTATGAGTAAAAATTGACTTCGAGGAATGAGCCAACAAAGGCCCAGCAAATGCTAAGATTGTCTAGCTTAATGAAGATGTCCAAGTAGATATCACTTTGCATATCACTAAAACATGATGTAGCGATAACATAAGAAGCTCGCCTCACTGAATGACTATACCATTCAAGCTCATAGCAGCCTCGAGCCCATTAAGCAAGATACTATAGTGACCTCCAAGCCGAAGTCCTTATTCAAAGAGGTAGACACTTCATCAAATCAAGACCTCAGTAAGACCCAGTGATTAGATAGACTTATACTAGCATGCAACCGACAAGAGGGGCCCACCTTGCAGAAAGTAGCCTGCAACAGCTGGATTGCAGGATTTCCTCTATCTTTTACATTTATTTCTTGATGCAACAGAACTATAACTTGTAATCATTACATATAGCCCCTCCTTCCTTTATAAATAGGAACTCATTGTTAGAAGAGGGGGAGGCTGGGAAAAAGAATAATAAGCAAACACTTTGTAAACACTTTCTAGTATAATAAAACTTCACCATGGACATAGGGTCTGGTATCGCCCAAATTTAGCCAAACCACGTTAAAACATTGCTTTATTCCATCCTTCTTCTTCTTCCTTCACACTCACACTTCAGAAGATAGCTTTGGGTGTAAAGAACTCATCTCTGTTGGCTGGAGTTTAGGCCCTCCGTGTGAACCAAATTCCAACATCAACATTGGTTATAACTAATGAATCGATTTATGAATTGAATCATAGCATTTTGAAATCAAGTCTTGAATCGATTACTAAATCGATTCAGGTCAAAATCCTAACCTTCAGTAAGAAGAATTTTTCAGAATTTTTCTTCATGAATCAATTAATGAATCAATTCAAGTATATTTTTCGCAAGTTCTTCAATGAATCGATTTACGAATCAATTCACAAGGTATAAAATAGTTTTATAAAATCTATACTTTTGAAAAAATCATTTAAAAACTTTATTTGAAAAAAATATTTGATTTTAGCTTTTCTTCAAGTGGTTTGTATCTACCTCATTCTATCAAATAAAAAAATTTGCTTGAATCAAATCTAATATGAATTCACTTACAAAAGATCCTATAAAGATAAAAATATTTGCTAAATCTAATTTGGGATCTCTTGAATCACATACTCTGGACCTACAAAATAGATCAAAACACTAAAATATATTTTTAGATAGTAATACAAACTAAAATTGTTTTTTACCATTAAAACCAAGGAAAATGTTTAGCCAGGGTAACCAAGGCTAACAAAAGTCATAAGTTATTAGAAGCTGAGCAAAGATATACAACACAAGAGAAGGAAATGCTTGCAATAGTTCATTGCCTATGGGTGTGAAGACATTACTTGCTTAGGTCAAAGTTTGTTGTTAAGATTGATAACACTATAGTAAGTGATTTCTTTGGCCAACCAAAGTTAACTCCAAAGCAAGGCCATTGGCAGGAGTTCTTGGCAGAATTTGATTTCGAGTTTGAGCACAAAATGGGATAGACTAACCAGGTTGTAGATGCCTTTAGTTGTAAGGCTAAGCTTGCAACAATGATCTTGATCATGTGTACAACTCATAGTTGTGTCATTACAACTATGCAATAGTGCATCAGAAAGAATCTCACAAAAGATTCGATGGCTCAAACCATCATGAATCTTGCCAAAAAGGGAAAAACTCATCAATTTTAGGTGGAAGATGATCTATTATGGATGAAAGGGAGAAGACTCTTTATCCTTATATTTGGCAACTTGAGGAAGGTACTTATAAATAAGTGCCATGACATATTATGGGCAGGCTATCTGGGATGATAGAGAGCTTATGCCTCATTGAAGCATAGTTACTATTGATCGTAGATGTGTGATGATGCTATTATTACACCAAAACCTATCTTATCTGCCAGTAAGATAAGATCATGGGAGATAAGGACATGAAACTTTTGGAGCCGTTGCAAGCACCCATTAGACCAAAGGAGAGTGTTTCACTGGACTTTATTTTTAGCCTTCCTAAAGTGGGAAATTTATCTACTATTTTGGTAGTGGTAGATCACTTTTTAAAGTATGGAACCTTCATCTTGGCTTCTGAGTATTACATGGCATAAGAGACAACCCAATTATTTTTCAAATTCATGGTCAAGTACTAGGGTGTTCCCCAAAACATTATGAGTGATTAAGACAATAGATTCACTGGGACATTCTGGTCTAAACTTTTTTAAATCATAGCTCAACATCTTGTCTAGCTATTATCCCTAAACTAATGGTCAAACTAAGATTTAATGGCCTTTTAAAGTATTTGAGGAACTTTGTAAGTGCTAATCAGAAGAATTGGTCGAAACTACTTGATGTTGCTTAGTTTCACTACAATGCTCAATACAATACTACTACCAATAGAAGTCCCTTTGAGATTGCAATAGGTCAATAGTTGCTCTTATCCCCACACAATGGTCGAGCCATATAAAGGTGTAAATCCAAAAGCACACCACTTCATCAAAGACTGGAAGCTAAATATAGAAATTGCCTAAGCTTACTTGGAGAAAGCACAAAAGAGAATGAAAAAGCGAGCAGACAAGGGGTGTCAAGATTTAGAATTCAAGGTGGGAGATCTTGTATTAGTGAAGCTAATGCCAGAATAGTTAAAGAGCCTCAAAACCAAAGCCAAGAGATTGATCAAAAAAATATGAAGGGCCAATTCCTATCATTGCCAAAGTTAGGAAGGTAGCTTATAAGATTACTTTACTAGAGTAGCTAAAGATACACCGTATTATTCATGTCAACAACTTGAAGCCATATCATCCAAACACTATAGATTCAACCCATAACCAACCCACTAGAGCAGAAGTCAACGTCAATATGTCAAAGTAGAAAGTAATAGAGGAGATGCTAGTAGAACGTGTGATGATTGTCAAAAGGCACTTAAGAAGAGAGTTCTTAGTGAAGTGGAAAGGTTTGGAAGACAAGGAGACCAATTGGGAGAAAGTTGAATACTTAGTAGATTTCAAGGAGCAGATTCAAGCCTTTCAAGCAGCAAAGTTTATGAGAACATCGACTAACTGATTAAGGAAAAATGTCACAAGTTGGCTCTGTGCACTAGTTCAATAGGCAAACATACTCTATTTGACATGAAACTTGGTGGATAAATCAAATATAGTATGGAGGTTTTCTAACGTGAATTTGGAAGCAAATCAACTTGTGTATTATTTTTTTTCAATTTTGCTCATTTTAGGGCTATTTATATAATTTTAACCAAGGTAACTTATCTAATTCAAATAGATAAGTACATGGTTATGATCCTGAGATTTTTAGCTTTTGGTCAATGTGAAAAAATGTACAAAACCCTTCCTAAATTAAGAAAAAAGACCTTATATCAACTCATAAAAAATATGTCTAGTTTTATGATTAAGCCTTTGGCTCAAAATGTTCTTTGGGGGAAGTGCCCAGTGACCCATGGTAGGGAATTGTGGCACTAGTCTAGGGGTTGGAGTGTGTGCCTTGTTGTCTCCCCTATACATTCCAAGTTATGCAACGAGGCTTAATATGAATAAAAGAAGTAGCCCCTCTTCAATTTATATTGTCCCATATTTTATCTGGTTTTGCCCACATTTTCCCGCATTGCATTCTTGGGTGCCTTATTGTACTTGTTTTGGCTTGCTTTGTACTATATGTTGTGTTATCTTTGCCTCTACATAAGAATGAATTATTTGCCTTGATTATTTATCTTTCACTACTCTTTAATTTTTTGTGGCTCGATATTTTCATCCGTTGGTGCTATAGGACTCACCATTGATTGATTTACTTTTAGGTGGTAGACAACAAGTGTTCCATAATCTAGCTTGTGAACTTGCTAACCCATGACACAATGGCAAGTTGTACACTTGAACCTAGAATTCAGCCAAAATAAAATTTAACTCATGTATACTCAATTTTTTTTATCCTATTTGATCACATTGAACAAGTTTTCCAAAATATTCCAAGGGACCTTAACTAAAATTTCACAAGCATCATCCTCCAAATGAACCTTAACAAGAAACATAACATCTCCCATGAAAAAGTTTTCATTTAACCTCCATCATTTTCTAATTATACCTTTGATAGTATTTTGATTCAAAATTTGTTGCTACAGATTCTACCAACTAAAGTCACTCCATTTTGTGAGTCGATGCTGAGGGCTAGCAAAGCAATCTCCTCATCATTTTTGTCATACTTGACCATAGAAGGTACCAATAATTAGAAGCCACTCTTGAAGTTGAAATTTAATCAAATTGATTTTTCTACAGGAATTATCCAAATAGAAAAACACCAACAAACTTATTAGCAATCTCTTTTAATACAATCTAATAGAGATCCTCTAGATCTTATAGCAAAAATTCTTAAAGATTAATAAAGTTAGTATTGATCAACTGATTAGAGCAATTGGTACACTACTTCTAGATTTCACCATTCTATATTCCAATGCAAAAACTAGTTGCCAATTGAAAGAGCACTGGTCAGATTGATAAAGCAAACAAAGCTACACCTATAAACTAATAGTCTATAACCCTTCAATGTCAGCAACCACAAAACTCCGGATCATTCAACAAGCTTGATACAATCTAACACTATATGGATCTATGGAAGAGAAGTGACAGACAAATTAATTTTTGGATTGAGTAATGTAACCACATAATAGGCACAAAGAATGTACATGAATTCTATGCTAGACAAGGCGTAGAATAAGAATAATCTCTCTAAACACCAGAGACTAGGAGACTCTCTGGGGACAAAGAGAGGAAATACAAAAATTTTGAAAAGTTCTTTCCTTTGTAACGTCCCTCTTACTAATTCTAAAATCAATCTTGGGTCTCATCTACTATATTCATCTCATTTTTATATACCTAAAATTATTTTGTTAATTAAGTGGAATTAGCCAACATATTTTTTTAATACAATTTAGAGATATTAATCATAAGAGAACTTTAAATACCATAACACAAATAAAACATCACTTGGAGATTCAATCCAAAAAATCTAATTCCAATATCAAAATTGATAACTATTTTAATGTAATAATAATGGCAAGAATAATGTTAATCACATTAATAATTTTCCACACAACATTATTAATCATAAAATTAATTTTATATTTAAATGTAATGAAACCTAAGTCAAGATTATTCATATGGAAACAATTGTTGAGTTAACATTATCAAAACAATTAGTGTTCATGTAAGCAAAAGTTGGGGCACAAATGAATTATATACAGTTGAATTGTAATATACCAAGAAACATGTCAATTTTCATTTTTGATTCATGGATCAATCATAAAGTCTATTTTTGGAGTTGAAACTCCCTCAAATGTTGTGTTGACCAATGATGAAGAGATCGACCAAAGGATAACATGAAGCTACAAGAAAGTCAGCCACATATGATGTAAGTGATATGTCAAGCACGCTCTGATGCTTAAGTTAGTATTTAAGCAGAGTTACATTAAGTATGTAAGAGATGATCTAAGAAGAGGAATACCTGTGGGTATATATAGTTGTGGAATGTGCCAATTAGCATGTTTTTGGGCAAATGAGCTATCAACATGTTTCTATAATGTAGTGGTGATGTTAGTGAGAATCTCACTAAATGATTGTTGTTGTTATGTTATTCATGCAGGCTTAATCACACCTTTTGGCATGCGTTAGTTGAATGGTTAGTTCATGAAGTTCTTGACTGATAAGCCTATGCCCTAGGTCATTTGACTGAGGAGAGCAATCAATTGGTAAGAGGCAACCCATGCTAAATGCTAATTCTTCACTTAATCTTGACCAATCAACCACTAGCCGAATGACTGAAGATCACAGGTTGCTTTAGATCATTTGCCCTTTCCCTTTTAGTGGGTGATGTGACTAACCCACTTAGCAACATTTCAGTTCCCTAGACCAACTATCATTCACATTATTAATAATGATGGCTTTAACATCTTAAGAAACCTTGAGATTTGGAAAGGTCATTTTGATGTCACAGATCACCATCCAAGCCATCCATTTATTTGCTCCCTAACCATTGGATTCATCCTACGTCACCTACAAAAACCTCCTTAACTTTTTTGAAGTCACTTTTACTTCTCCATTCTTAACCCTAATCATTGTTGTTGTTGCTCATAACCTCTTCCTCTAATGACATTCTCCTGGACTTCAACTTCATCATCACAGTTCTTTGTAGGTAACTTCTCATCTTTGCTTTTGTGATGCTTTATTTTTATTTTGCATCTTGTTTTGGTTTTTTGTTTTTTGTGCATTGCATCAACTACAATTATTCTTGCTGGTGGTTGCATTCTAAGTCCTTTTGTCTTCTCTTATGCCACATTAGAGAGATCGGTGCCTTCTCATTCTCCACTTTTGCTTTTCTTAACTTTTTGTGACCTTCCATCTCCTTTAGACCATTTTTCTTTGAACGTTTTCCCTACTTTTGCTTCACTTGTTCTAATCAAATTTGTTTATTTGAAGGTAGCCTTCATCATTGTGCTCCTCCCTTTCATGTTTGGTAGATTGGGTGACCCTATCGAGCTATCATCATCAAATTATGAATGCTCCTGATAGTCTACATGATGTTCATCCAAACATTAAATAGATAGCTGCTTTGCCTAAATGGCGGGACCCCAATGTAATTTGTGAACTTGAGAAAGTCCATATTTATAAGGAAACTATTGAGTAGATTGTCTTCAAGCCCACCCAAGAGGATGAGTATGCCTACAACTATGACACTTCCTTCTTTATAATGTTCTATGGGGGCATAGTCAATTGTTTGCACATCTATCCCCTCTTCTCTACCCTTCAAAAGAATTTTTTGTATGCTATGAATGTTTCCCTTCTTAGCTAACTTCAAAAACTTAGGCCTTTGTTCTATGTTTTGATGTTCTTAGCCTTTGACTTCACCTCGTTCCTATCATGGAATCTTTTTTTTTTCTTTTTACTTACTCTCAATAGAAAAATAGGGGTTGGATGCATTTCCTTTAGCAATCGAAATGTGTTTTCATTGAGAATATTCTTATCAGTGTTCAGACATGCAAACATTCATTTTTTAAAATTCAAGGGGCTGAAGGGTTCCACCCATTCTTTCAACAAGATGGTGAACCAATTTATCCCCCTAAGTGGTCTAAACCCACCAAACCAGCTCAGGGGCACTTTTTCAAAGATCTTTTGGCCATCGACTAGGATCTCTTCATTCAACTGCTAACATTAGGCCCTTTTGATGCTTAATCTATACTATATATGATGCTTTCTTTTTACTATATTGTTGTTGTTCAATTTTCATTTTTCTACCACTTACCTTTGTTGCTTATAGATTGCTAGTTAAACTATGAAATTATAAAGATCCAATGCTAAAAAATCTCAAACTAGTGTATAGGCAAAATCCATACCCACGCTTTAGGTAGGGAAAAGCCAATAATGCCCTTACCACACATCTTAAACTAATTGACCTAAAACTACCTCTAGATAGAGTAAGACCTTGTCTTTAAGGAAGTGAAAGGCATCCTCTAAAAAATCTAGTAAAGGCAAGGAGGGAAGTTCTTCTGAGGCTTCTTCTTCTATAGCAAAAAAGGTCAAGGTGGGAGCTTGGGAAGAGTTGGACACTGATCACAGTTCATAAAGGGGGCACTTTGCCATTTGATGTTGTGGACAGTTTAAGAATGCTGACTATAATGCCTTTTTATGCAATCACTTACTCTTCCCTATTGACAAGGACCATATAGAAGAATTCTTGCTAGACAATGGTTCTGTGCACCTCTTGAAGTCCTCCACTACTTAGATTATTCATTTAGTCATAACTTTCTTAGCCATAGTGTCCACCTTTGCTCAAAGTAAAGGAAAGCTAGCTAAGACTAATCCTATGATCGAGACCAAGCTATAGAGCAATCTTGAGGCCAAGATAAAGGAAGTAGTTGAATGGGACCATAGTATCTCTGATCTAACTAATCACATTGCTAAGCTTGTAAAGGAGTGGGATGCCTCACTTTTGAAGACTGAGGGTGTAGATGTCCTATAGTAATAGAGTGTGAGTATGGTGAAGGAGCTGAAGGTTGAATGGTATGCATGAAAGGATAGTGAGGCAGCCTTCAAGGGCAAACTACAAAAAGCTATGAAAGATGCCAAAGACTTAGCTTTTCCCATGATCTACTTTAGGTTCAAGGAGGTCGTTTATCAAATTCAACACTTTAACCCCAACATGATGCTCAACCTGGCCAAGATTAACTAAGACAAAACCTTGGATGAAATTCTATAGGGATCTTCTCAAGATTAGCTTTGCATGAGTGTCATCAATATCTTTTGTTTGTTTCTTTGTGTTATTGGCTTTATTATGATGACTCTATGCTTCTTTATTGTTATAGTCTTTTTTTTTAATATGTACAAATTAAGCCAATCAGCAAACTTAATGAATTTACTTTGCTCTCATATCCTTGTATCTTTAATTTTTCCCAAGGCACCATTTCCTTTTTCCTTTTATCAAGGTGAGTTTCCAACGGACCCCTATACTCTATCAAACAACCATGCTTTTACTGGCTTTTGTAGTTGTCATTTGCTTTCAACTTTTTTTGCTCATACTTTGGTCAAGTTCCCCTTATAGATACTAGTGAATTGCCTAACTTTATGGCAACTAAGATGCCCCTAAATTCCAAGGGTTGACTGCTTCAAAGTGCCTCCTTCTTGAGCAATTGACCACCCAAGGGTCTTACCTTCCTAAGGATTGTCCATATTCCCCATATCTTACATTTTCTAGGAGCTTTAAATTTTGTTAGGGTTGCCATCTTGGCCAATTATTTTGGCTTTTTTGATTGTTGGATTTGTCTTGATCCTTTATATATATGCCAAACTAGTCTTGTTGACGATAATTACATCACTCTACCTCTATAGGTTTCAGCTGTTACTACTTATCCTTCTTCTCTTCAGCATTTCTTCTTAGCTTTTGGCTGCACTTTTCACCAGTAAATCACTTCATATCTTTTTGGTTTTAATTTCTTTCTTCAAAATGTGCCAGTAACAAAAGTTCCTTTCTCTATTGGTTATATTTTTCTAGCTTTGCCTTCAAACTATTGACTAGTCTCATGAATTCTAAGTGATCAATGAGGGTCCATACTCAAGCTTAGTTAAAGTGGAAGTCTACTGTCCCTCCGACTTCCCAACCTAAGCTAGGACTAAAGGTGATTCTTATAGACGATTTGCCCTTTCTTGATTGTACACTTTCGTCACTCTCGCTTGAGTGAAAAGTCCTTAATAGGGGTTCCACCACAGGCCCAAAGGATAGCTTCTCTACTAACATTGATGATGATTACTAGGATCTCTTATGTGACCTTTCCAAGTTTGATGGCAAGACAAAGTCCTAGGAAGAGCTTCTTGAAAAGATGCTAAAGGACCCCGAATTCTATTTTATGTAAAGAGTACACAAAAGGCTATACCAAGTGGTCTTTCACTTGAACTATACTATTATATCTTACTGCTATTGCCTTTTTTTATGTAAAGACTATGCCAAATGACTATATGAATTTATATTATTTTGATATCGCTCTTTACTCAGCCAAACAACTACATGAGCATATATACTTTCCTTGCTTAATATTGCTCTTTGTGTATTCATACAACTATATAAGCTTATATATTTGCTTAATATTGCTCTTTGTGTGCCTTTAATGGGCTCTATGACCTTTACTAGATTACCAAATGCTTAAATTTCTATTAGTTAATTAGTTCACTCTTAATTCATTTGAATGCCATTTTGCAAGATTAAATTTAGTGATGTTGTTAACATCAAGGGGCATGCTTATGCTTTTAAGTATATCGGGGGATCTACTCAGACTGAAGGGTCTACTTGAATTTGAGTATATTAAGGGATCTACCCAAATCGAGGGATCTACTTGGATTTGAGTATACCAAGGGATCTTCTTAGACTGAGGGGTCTACTCAAATTTTGTGTATAATAAGGGATTTGCTTGAACCAAGGCTTTTGCTCAGATTTTGAGTATACTAGGGGATCTACTCAAATTTTGAGCCATATATAATGTAAACATTTACTTTTATTTCATTGAACTAGCTACATGGGATCGCTTTTGGTGACTAGAACTGTACATGGTGCTGCTTCAAATGCATTACATTCCATGTTTGAGGAAGAGGTTCCTTGTATAGTTTCTAGATAGTAAGCATTGTTGAGAAGGCTTTCTTGTATTCTGAGCAGCCCTTCCCATGCGACAGCTAACTTCCTTCAGCTTTTACCTTTTGTGGTCCATCTACTCTTTGTAGGACAAGGTCTCCTTTTGTAAATGTCTTGCCTTTTATTCTTTTGTTTGCCACTTTTATGATCTTGACTTTACAATTCTTATTTTGAAGTTAAGCTTTGTCTCTTATCTCAATTAGCATATCCAATTCTTCCCTTCTTCTTTCTTTATTTTGTTGCCATTCATATTGCTCTCTTTGATTGGAGTATTGTCCAAGCTCTACTAGGAGCATAGCCTCATATCCATATGTTAGCATGAAAGGGGTTTCACTGGTAGCTAAGTGCATTACTTTTGTATGACCATAAGATGCTTAGCAACTCTTCAACCCATCTTCCTTTTGCCTTATCCAATCTTTTATGCAATCTTTCCAAGATGATTCTATTTGCCAACTCAGTTTGCTAATTTGACTAGAGATGATCAATAGAAGTAAATCTTTGCTTAATTCCTATCATTTATATCAAGATATGTGAGACTCATATTACTACAAACAAGTGCATAAAGGAGAGTATACGTGAGGTAGAAGTTTTAGAAGTTGCCACTAGTGAATTCCTTCCTATTATCTAAAATGATCATGGCAATGAGGCCATACTTGAAAGAAATCATTAGCAAGTTTCCTATATCAAGTGTTATATTTATAAAGGTTCTACTTGCAAATGACATTTTTCCAAATGAACTTTTGCATGTTATTTGAGATTATGGTTGCAAGATATTCAACTTCTATCTATTTGGTAAAGTAATGAGTAACCACTACCACATATTTTAACTGATCGAGAATGGCCAAGAATGGACCTAGCAAATAAATTCCCCATTGGTCAAATGGCCAGGGAGCAGAGATGGACATTTATTCAATGACTAGCTATCTTTGGACTTTTACGAAGTTTAGACATTTTTCATAGCTTCGTACCAATTCTAGGGCTTTTGGTTTCATCTTCAGCCAAAAGTATCTTAACTATAAGACTTTTAACGAGATCACTACTCCTACTAAATAGGAGCCACAAATACCTTGATGGATTTCTCTCAAAATGTATCTAGCTTTGCTCGGCCAAAGGCACCACAGTGATGGAAGGGAGAAACTCTTCTTATGCAGCTACCCTCCCTCCACAAAGAAATGTGCTACTTTTTGCTCAACCTTTTTAGCCTCTCTTTTATCCTCTGGTAATCAGCCTTCTTCCAAGAACATCATGATTGGGGTTAACCATGACTCATTTTTCTCCATGTACATTACCTTATCCATATAAGAGGTATGCAATGTCTTATGAATGATCGTTCTATTATTCATCACTACTTTGGCACTGGCTAACTTAGCTAACGTATATGCCCACTCATTCTCCTCGCTTGGAATCCTTATGAGTTAAACCTTGAATTCTTTCAATAAGTTCTTGGCAACACCTGTATATTTTGCTAGCATTGACTCTTTCACCTCATAATCTCCCCTAACTTATGCAATTACTAGCTGAAAATCACTCAAGACTTTCCTCCACTTCTTTTGCCAATTTTAACCTTACAATTAGTGCTTTGTACTCTGCCTAGTTGTTTGTTTCCTTGAAATCAAACTTTAATGAATAATCCATGACCAAGTCAATAGGCCCTTCTAAGATCACCACTACTCCACTGTCTTTGTCGTTTGACAAACTATCTATATATAATGTCCACATTAGGCCCTTCTAAGATCACCACTACTCCACTGTCTTTGTCGTTTGACAAACTATCTATATATAATGTCCACATTAGGCCTTCTAATCTAGGCCCTCTCAAGCTTGTTAATTCTACCACAAAATTTGGCAATGTCTAAGCTTTGAATGCCTTCCTTACTTTACAGATAAGTCTAAACTTAGACAACTTGACTGCCCAAGCCACTAATTGCCCTACCAGGTCAAGATTTTATAGAACCTATTAAATTGGAGCATCTATTCAAATGACAATTTGATGGCTCTAAAAATAAAGTTTTAAATTTTTGGATGCTGTTAGCAAGGCAAAGGCCAATTTTTCTATCTTTTGGTACCCAATTTCAATACCACGTAATGTATAACTCATGAGGTATACCGACTTTTGTTCCTCCTCACTTTCCCAGATGAGCACTAAAGTTACTGCTTCTACTATTGCTACTAAGTAAATATATAATGTTTCCCTCGACTCTAGTTGAGTAAGTATAGGTGGTGTGGCCAAATACTTTTTTAACTCTTGGAATCACATTAATTAGTTCATTCAAAATTTTTAACATTTTTAAGCAACTTAAAGAAAAGAGTATGTTTATTAGCTAACCAGGACATAAAGCATGTGAGCATAGCGACCCTTTTGTTGAGCATTTTCACCTCTTTCAATGTTGCTAGGCTTCTCATGTTGATTATGGCTTGGCACTTAGATAGGCTGGCCTTAATATCCCCATTTGGTGATCATGAAACCTAATAACTTTCCATCTTTCACCCTAAACACACATTTTTTTAGATTCAACCTCATTTGATACTTCTTTAACGTCACAAAAGTCTCTTCAAGATCCTACCACTATTGCTCTATGCCTCTTGACTTGATGCTCATATCATCTATGTAGACTTCCATGTTTCTTCTAATTTGTTTTGCAAAAACTTTGTTCATCATTCTCTAGTAAGTTGCTCCTGCATTTTTCAAACTAAATGGCATAACCTTATAATAGAACATCCATTGATTTGTGATGGATGTCATTTTGCTTTCATCCTTAGGATGCATCTTCAACTCATTATACCCTAAAAATGCATCACCAAAGCTAAAAACATCAAAGCCCATAGCATTATCTACTAGCTAATCAATATTTAAGAGTGGGTATGAGTCCTTAAGATAAGCTTTGTTAAGATCCATGAAGTCTACACACATTCGCCATCCTCTTGTAGCTTTCTTTACTAATACTATGTTTAACAACCATATAGCATGCGAGACTTCTCTAATTAACCCCACCTTCAACAATTTATCCACCTCTTCTTTTATTACTTTCTACTACTCAGGCCTATAGTTTCTTTTCTTCTGTTGAACAAGCTTCATGCTTGGATCGATCAAAAGTTTATGGTAGGCTACCTCTGGATCAATTCCCAGCATGTTCATTGGTGTATAAATGAATACTTCAATATAACTTTGTAGGAGTTTTATCAATTGTTCTTGATCTGCCTCTCTCAATTCTACCCCAATTTTTGTTGTCCTTTCATCATTGCCTCCAAAAAGCCTTATTTCTTCTATGTCAGAATTACGTTCTAGATGATGAGGGTTATCCTATCGAATGTCCAACAATGTAGAATCTACCATTTGACACTCAATTCCCTCTTCAAGTGCCAATCTTGTTCCACTAGTACTTTTATGAAGCTCGGCCAGGCTTGCTATGTAGCATTTCTGAGCAATTTGCTTATCAGCCCATACTTCCCCAATGTCCCATTCCATCAGAAACTTTATTAGTAAATAGAGTTGGAGACAATAGTTCCAGCTTGGTTCAATAATGGTTTCCCTAAGATAGCATTATAAGTGCTATTTGGGATAGCCACCACATGGAATGTAATGTCTAGATTTTTCACTAATGGTCAGGCTCCCAATGTTAACCTTAGCGTTACTATCCCCTTTACTTGTACTTGCCCACTTGTGAAACCAACCATAATACTTGTGTAAGGTTCATACATGCTTTTAGGAATATTCAAAGTGTTAGCATGTATATATAAAATACTAGCAAAACTTCCCTGATCAACCAATATCCATTTAACAATGAAGTTGTGCAGCAGGACTAAAATCACCATTGGAACATCATGATCCCTTTCAATATTCCAAAAGTCCTGTTCCATGAAAAAAAAACTAGTTTATAATTTTCTTTTCTTCTTTTTTCTTGTACTACCATGACTATCCTTAAGTGCCTCTTTCTAGTATTTTTGGAAACTTCCCATGGCAAAACCTCTTGTGCTTGTCTCAATTATTCCTAGGATGGAGCAATCCTTCACCACTTGCTTACCTTTGATGCATCTGAGCTGTGGGGAATGCTCCCTTTCTCTATCTTTCTTCTTTCCCTTTTCTGCATGAAACTTTTTATATTTTGAAAGATGTCCTCGCTATATAAGCACTTCAATTTCATCCTTTGAAGTAACACATTTGTCTATAAAATGCCTATAGTCTTAATGGAATTTACAAAATTTGGACTTATCCAAAAAGGCACTTTTTTTGCTTTGATTGAGGGAACTTCATCAATTCAGCTGCATGAACGTCTTATGCTATACTGTTGATTAGTGCATTTAGTAACTCGTACCTACTAAATCACCCTTGAGAAGGCCCTCTATCTTGATCTGTAGGTCTTTCATGAGAAGGTGTATTATCCGCCTGCATTCTCTCAATCTATTGCCTAACAAATTCAACTTCTTCAACATTGATGTATTTTCAAAATGAGCCAACAGCTTTAAAAGAGAGGTGGCAGGACATTTGGCCAGTAAAAGGGAGAAATGCCTTAACAGAAGCCTTATGCTAATTTGATGTACTACCACTCCATTGGGATCCCAAATTCTAATACTAATGCATTAAAGCAAGCCAAATACTCCTTTAGAGTCTCCCGTTACTCCTACAAAAAGCTAACCAAAGCAGCCAAAGTTTTTTTAGGCTCTTAACTAGTGGTGAAGTAAAGAATGTTTCGATGAGCTACCAAAAACTATTGATCTACTACCTGGTAAATTGGTAAACCACCACAGGTTAGTCTTTTTGAGGGTAATGGAGAAGGCTCTGCACATGAAAGCATCTGAGGCACCTAATAATAGCAATTGCACATGAAATGCTTGTAAGTGCTCCTACGGGTCTATTGTACCATCATACGGGTCTATATGGATTAGTAATTTGAAGTAGTTATGTAGTGGAGTGGCCATTATAGCCACAAAGAATGGTGGTTTTCTTTTTGGTAGGAGGACAACTGCCTAGAGGTTTAGATGAGGTCCATGGTGGGCTTTAGTGGGTCATACAGTTCATAGGCACAAGTGACATGATGGCAGATACTAGCCATGTGTGGTAGAGCAAAAGAAATAGTGGGGACCTTTGGTCTAATCAAGGTTTGGACTTAGGAGGTTAATGGAAACAAAGTGTGTGGGTTGGAAGGTAAGTGTGTAGTGGTAACTCCCTACAAAGAAACGTTAGGAACTATAAAATGTAGTGGTAAAAGAGATGGGGGAGGCAGTTAAAGTTGGTGTTCTGAAACATGGGTGGGTTAAACTACATAAGGTAAAGGTGAGGTAGTCAGATTAACTTCCCTGAGAACAAGGCTTGGAGGGCAGGAAAGTGGCAGAGGCAAAGTGGATAGCCCTTATGTGTGACAAAAAACATTAAGCTCCTCCCTCAATTGGCTAAGCTACTTTGCCAGAGTGTCACACTCCAATTTTACAATAATATGGCAAGCCTCCTCTATCGTCTAATCTGAGTAATGATCATCCCCCACTCGCTCACAATGACGAAGTCCATCAGATGATCAAGCACATGACGACTGTGAATAAGAGTGACAAGAAGTCATGAAGTGGCTGGAAAGCCACCTATGGCACCAAATTAAACTCCCTTAAATGCTACACCAACCAACGATGAAGAGACCAACCAAAGGATAACCTAAAAGCACAAGAAAGTCAATTGCACATGATAGAAGTGGTTTGTTGAGCACGCTCCAATGCTTAAGTCAGTATTTGAGTAGAGTTTCATTAAGTATGTAAGAGACGATTTGAGAAGAGGAATACCTGTGGGTATATATAGGTATCAAACGTGTCAATTAGCATGTTTCTGTGTGAATGAGTTGTTAACACATATTTGCAACATATTGGTGATGTTAGCGAGAATCTCGCTAACCACTTGCTGGTATCACATTGTTCATGTAGGCTTAATTACATTTTTTGGCACACATTGGTAAAATGATTGATTTATGAAATTCTTAACTAATGAGCCTACACCCTAGGCCATTCGACCAAGGGGAGCAATCAATTAGCAAGAGGCAGCTAGTACCAGATGGTGATTCTTCACTTAGCCCTAGCCGATCGACCACTAGTTGAACAACTGAAGATCACTAGTTACTTTAGGTTCTGGCAAGAGTTAATATACTATACACCACACATACTACTTCTTTGTTACATTTCAAAAATAGAAGCATTGGTATATATTCTCACACATATGGCATAATTGTTATTATGACCATAAGCTTCTTGATGAGTCTCAAACTCCATGCCTATGTGTGGACATGGTACATCAATTTTTCCTTCATTTGCCCATTCAATTATATCTTGTCCATTATCATTTTCATTGTCCTTTTCATTTTCATCTAGTTCTCCACCATGGCAGCTTCTATTATATAAACTTCTAGTTTCATTCATACTTTATAACCTATTTTATAGAAATATGGCATATATTAATACTACATACAGATATCGAAAAATTAAGACTCATTCATCTAAGTTTATACTTTCATCTATTTGTTGCATGGATAAATACAAAGCTTATGGTAATTTTTAAAATTTAATTTTTGTTAAAAAGCAAAATAAGTTATTTGTTAGGGGAGAAATAAAAAATGTGAAAATAAAGAAAAAACAAATTAGTTGGAATCACATGGTGGGAGAGAAAGTAGTTGAAATAAAGTTAAGAGAGAATGAAGAATAAACAATCACAAATAAAGAGGAGAGAAAATCTTAAGAATATGTTAGATATAATTTTCTTTAATAAACTACTACTATGTAGGATTATGAATCAACTTCTAGTGCATAAATCTCAAAACAAGCCATTTAATTAATGGTGAAAAACTTAACCTCCTATGAGGTTGAACTCCCCCCATCAAATTACTCTCTCCAAAATCATTTATATGTTGCTATTAAAAACTAATAGAAGTAGCACACATGAGCCGCTCATAACCCCAGCCTTCTTTTTTCTCTCTATTTAACCATGTTGCAAGATGAAAGCCACTATTTACAACTAAATGAAAGCATATGAATAATTTTTTTTTCATTTTTCCAATAAAATGGCATGAGTGGCTCTATTTATATTCTTTTTTAAGAAGAAATAAAACAAAATCCTATGACAATTTCATCAAACATAATAGCCCCTAATCATATTTTAGTTGTAAACCCAAAAATCTTTCCTATGTACAATGTGAAATGCAAATTCAATAAATGCACCAAACAAAAATAAGAAGGGTTTGTATCATTTGCAAAATCAATGTATATTAAGTAAAAAAATAGAAGAGAATTTTATATAATATATAAGCTAGTTTGAATTCAATTTAGTAAAATCCAAAACCATTACCTTAAATTTTAGAAGTAATTTGAAACACTAAAATTTTCGGTCCTTTTCAATTTTCTTTAGAAATTTCAGCATAAAGTTTGTGTTTTTCTATCAAATTGAATGATGGCTTAATGCAAAAGAAATGAAGGCTAAAGGTCAACTTAGTAGCCACTAGTAGCTCATATGTGCCACCTCTGTTAGTGTTAACAACATAGATAGTTTCACTTTTTTTGAAAGTCTAAGGTGATAATATGTAGGCTTTTGAAACTTATGTACTGTTTTTGTCACTTATTCAAACTTTAGAGGTGTAATCATTATTTTCTCCTTTTTTAATTTATTATTTCTTGATTATTTAATTACTTAATCTTTTATACTCATTAACTTTAGTTACTATATATTTTTCTGTGAATATTTAAAAATGATTTGTTTATTGCATTTTAAATTAATATGTAAATTCAGATTCTATTATTTAAAATAATAAAGTGTCAAGATAATAAATGTATTAGATGAAATGAAACAAAATGATAATACTAATTATAAACTATAAGAATAATATTCACTTTCAAAAATATATACACTATGATGTAAGGTTTAGGTGGCTCATGTGAGGAGTATATGACTTATCCTCATAGGTGTAATAAATAATTAAATAAAGTATTATAGGTTAAATAATTATTGGATAAAGAGAAGCAGTTTCAGAGTGTAACTGCTATCTTGATGGAAAATAGCATGATAAAGGTTATCTAATGAATTAAGATCCATTTCCTAGATATGATAGTTTTCTCTCTTCTCTCTCACCATGACTTATGTAGAAGAGAATATCAGGAAGTCCAAGGAATAGAAATCGAGTTTCAATGCCATTGCACATTAAGAAACATTGTATCACTACTATCTAATCAGTCACTATGGAACAAGGCATGAGTCTGTAATTCAATATTCTCTATTATGGAACGTGAAGATTATGAGATTCCAATATCCTTATCTATTCTTAATTTAATTTTCATGAAAGAACATGTAATGTTAACATGTGGTATTAGAGCGTGGGTTTAGAAATCCATGATTTTCCATTAAGGATGATTGTATCTCCCACTGTATAAATCCTAATTTTGTGAATTGCAATTTTAATTGATTGTTTCTGCTTCACATAATGGATTATATTTTTTAGGGATTTTAATTTATTTTATTTTATTTTTCTAGAAAACTAAATTCATTCCCAAAAACATAGATGAAAGAATTGATTTAATTAATCTATGTTTCATAATGTCATTCACTATTATATTACCTATCTATTTACAAAAAAGGTCTTCATCTATTTTTTGGATTATTTTACTGTAATTCTAATATGGAATCAAAACAAAAAATGAAGCTATATATATTTCAATTTGGAAAGTTGAAATATAATTAGAGAATTTTTTTTAAGTTCAATTTTGGGGAATTCATAGAGCAGTTTGGGCCATCCAATAGCTTAAATCTATATTGGTCAAAGGTAGTATCACAAGTGACTTGTGTATGGAAAGGGTATCACACATGGCATAGTATTATTGGTTCTTACTGGTCACGACCCAAAAACCCTGGTCATGATTGGTGTAAATATTATTCCCTATTTGAATATTCACTAGCTTTTACCATTTTTTCCTGTTACAGTCATCTTAGTATTTCCCAAATAATAATCATTTGAATATTATTAACTAACTAGAATGTAGAAAACTTAAGAAAGATAGAGATGCTCATAGAAAATATATATTATATAATTTACACTGGTATCGCCCCACAAGCTAATGTCAGGTTGCCATATTGTACCAAAATTTTACAAATAGTTTATAGACAAAATATTTTCTACCTTCCCCAAAAAAACCTAGGAACCATCCCCAAACTACTTTATATACTTCTTAAAAAGGGCATTCAAAAAAAGTTAGACTAACCTATGTCTTACCATAACATCAAAAGCATAGGTTAACCTAACTAAACCCTGTGGCCCTTCTATTTACAAGTTTTTCCCAAAAAAAAAAATTAAAAAGACAACAAAATTGTTTACACATTGATGGCAGACCATTTAGAGGTCAAACTATCCTAGGGCCATCATCAAAAGTTCATTAGGCAACTCTAACAGGATGATCTTGATGCCATGGAGAATTTCACATCTTACTAAATTCAGGATGATGCTATAATGGATGTTTATTTGATATGATCCTAAAGGGCCTGAGACTATGGTGGTGAAAGTGTCAGTGGTGATTTTCATCAAGTTCTTATCCATTCTTATTTTACATGGTTGGTGACAATGTCTTGAGAATCTGAAAAATAATCCACAAAAAAATGAGTCTGGGGCTTAATAAATAAAACATACCAAACTTACAAATTTATCAGACAACAAAAGATATATATGTATATACAAGCAATCATACCTCAACTGGATAGCCATTTCTCATGCAAATTTTCATAAGCAAATACTGAATAACAAAGATCCATCAATAAAGGTGTTCATATCATAATCTTTCTAATGCATTATGCCGAGTCGGGCTTTTATAGCCACAAGTCAACATTTTTAGTTCATTATGAATTCCAATCTCATAAAATTATATCTCAATATTTCATGTAGCAATTTAAACAAGTCAAACATTACATAACAATAATCATAAATCTCCTTGTTACTTTGGTCCAGCCTTATCCCACACAAACCCAGCCTTATCCCTCCAAGCTAACCTTATCCCACTCATCATTTCAGAACATGCCGATCCAAGATCCATTTCATTATTCCCCATCATTCACATTTCAAGTCTCATAAAAGCTTTCAAGTAGTCAAGGATATCAATCCCATTATAGATATATCATCAAGATCACATCAACACATTCTATCAACATTCATGATATCATCTTCCATTCCAAAACTCATGAAAAGTAACAAACATTAAGCAATATGGTTCTCACAACAACTGTATATCGTCATTCTCATTCAACCACAATCCTAGTCATAAGAGTTACATTCTATTTCCAATGCACCACACATTCTTTGTTTCATCATATGATTAGTATAATTAATTTCATCTTAATAATACATATAGCCAATTGTTAAATCCAATAATATTATATTATAATTATCTATTTAAGATTTCTTAATTTTTCTACTCAATTTAGAAGGGTTTATACAAGATTAAATTAAGGGAATAAGAAATATAAAAGAAAGAAGTGAAGTTGGACTAAAAAATGTGGAAATTTCTAAAGATGCAATCAGAATTGCAAGCAAGATTGTTGAAGAAATTCAAGTAGAATTACGATTAGGATTGAGGAGTTCAAATGTAAAAGATTCAATTTGATTCAAAGAAATTTAGTTAAAAATATGAGTATGCTCACCAAAATGTGTAATCATTCAAGAAGTTCAACTATAAACGTGATTAGGATCATGATTGGAATAAAAAAATAAAGTAGGAAAAGTCAATTCAAATCACACAAATCTAGTTCAAATTTTGATTCGAAACATTAAAGTAAAACTACTAGTTTCTATGAGCATAATCATAGGTTTAGTTCAAAAAGTTGTGATTTAACTCACATGAGTAGAAATTACAAGCAACAGTAGGAA
Source organism: Saraca asoca (assembly GCA_026873985.1). Lineage (NCBI taxonomy): Eukaryota > Viridiplantae > Streptophyta > Magnoliopsida > Fabales > Fabaceae > Saraca > Saraca asoca. Next base: position 2,128 of record JANHAO010001973.1, on the reverse strand, counting down.
AATAAGGGAAAACAACTTCCAATTCAACATAACACTATAGGATCTCAACTTAACATGTTTCTGAAGCTTAAGCATGCATAAAACTCTGCTATTTCAACAGCAAACTAATCATCTTATCAGTGATCCATTCAATCTCAAATTATACCTCACAATCATAAAAACCCATTTCCATTAACAAGCATCAAATATTCAGCAAATCACAAGAAAGAAACATATAATAATTCACAAGAATGGTAAGAGTTAGTCATAAGTGGGCTAGATATGTTAGATCACTATTCATCTCACCTATAATCCTTAACACTCTTCATAAACAAAGAGAAGAGCATGTTAGCTTCTTAGCTATTTGAATATTTTTCTTTTAGCAAACAATTGTATATCATTTGATTATGGTTTCACTACATAGAAACAAATTGAATCTATAAGATTTAAGCTCTAAAACTTCAGAAAATTCACATAGGTTCTTGAAGTGAACAGTGACATGAATAGTAACTACAAACTTTAAAAATTAATAACATGAGTTATACTCAATGAATCAACATGATTTTGACATCCAAAACAAAAAGGAAGAAGAGAGGATTCAACAGAAAAAATTTGAGAAAATAATAAGAAGAGTTAATGGACTTACTTCATGATAAAGAAAGAAAGTAAATTTGGAGAAGAAAAAGCAATTGCATGGTTTGTGTTAGCCTAGGTTACCCTAGCTACATATATTTCTTGATTTTGATATTGAAAAACAATTTTAGTCAAGTTATTCACATTTATGTTTGATGTTATGTTTCATTATTCATTTCAATTTTTTTACAAGTTTCAAAGTATATGTCTATGATCCAAGAAGATCAACATTAAATTTAGAAGTTATTTTATCTTTTTAGGATCTCTTGTAAATGAATTTTAAAAGAAGTTTAACTCAAATAATATTTTCAAAATGAGGTAGAAACACCACTTGAAGAAAGTATAAATTTTATAAAAACTATTTTATACAATACAAATCGATTCCCACATTGATTCATGTTTGAAAATCTATACGAATTGATTTACACATCGATTCATGAAGAACAGTTTTTAAAATTTTTTAAAATCGAAGGTTAGGATTTTTATCTGAATCGATTCAACAATTAAAAATCAGTTATTCTGTTATAGTTCATTCCAATTGTTATAAAAACCTAATTGCCTTCGATTTTTAACTAACACACTATTTTCTTCCTCCTTCAAGTGCGAAACTCTCTGAGAAAAGTGCTAAAATAGACTTCTCTACCTCGCAAGTTTTCAAAATCAAATTAAGTAATCTTTGAATCAAACATCTGCTAATATTCTTCTTAGATAGTTTGGGAATTTTTTCTCAAACAATTGGTATAGTATTAAGATTTCTAGGGATTTAGAAATCTTGTTTACGTTAGCAAGAACCTGTTAATTTCTTGTGTTTGTGTTTAGGTTTAGAAGAGCCTGTAGAATTTCTTGTAGGTTGTCAAGATCCCTGTAATTCTTATGTATATTGTACTAGTAGTTTAAGAGCCTAGTAATCCTAATTGTTTTTCTTTTAATTACAATGGTAATCCGATTAAGGATTATCCAAGTGAAGTAGACTTCATTTGCAATTTTAGGTGAAGTTGAACCACTTTAAAAATTATGATTTCTTAATCTTTCTTTACTGCCTTACATAATTTTATATTTTTCTATATCCTGTAATATTATTTCTTGCTGTAACAATTTAAATTGTGAATAATATTCAATATTGTAATTGAATTATAAAATAATATTTTTGCTACAATCACAAAAAAGAGATTGCTAGCCTTAGAGTAATCTTCTATCAAATCACTCTAAGCCATATGTTTATTTAGTACGAACTCTTATTTTGATTTCAGGTTACAACATTGTTTGATGCAAATAAAAGAAGAGAATTTGTCGTGATATATTCTATCTTTTATATTTTAGTTAAACCTTGAAAATAATTTCATTTAGGAGATAATCCAAATTCTTTAAGAAGAAAAGAAGAGCAAAATATTTTACAAAATCACGTTTTTAAAAAAATCAAGTTTTTCACTTTGTAAATCGACGTCACATCGATTTACTCAAGAAATTCTTCAAATGTAAATCGACGCTACTTCGATGTATTAAGAAATTTTGAAAA
>JANHAO010001972.1:0-30505 GCA_026873985.1 Saraca asoca | reverse complement strand
AATAAAATATAAAAAATATTATTTTACTACTTTGTAGACCTAATTATGTTTTGCACTCAAATAGTTCATCATTTTCTCCTATACTATTTTTAGTAAATAAGGGGTCTATATTATTGAGCCCATAGACTTAAATTTAGGTTTTACCCGTATTTATGGGCGTATGTCTTAATTTGTAAATGGATTTAAAATTATATAAACTTAAGTTTAGATTTAGATTCAAAGTACATTATATCCATAAGTTTTGGCCTAAACTTGGCCTATTTAACTAATAAACAGGTCTATTTAACAGTCAAAAGTATTATTTGAATATTTTACTACGAAAGCAGATAAAATAAGAACAGAACCATAGAAATAGGGTAGAAAAAGTTGTAAAGATTGAAATATTATTTTATTCGTTAACTCATTGTCATATTCAAGAGACATTGCATACAAACTTGAGATAGTCTGGTACAGAAACCAGAAATATAAACATTGCATACAGAAACCAGCTTTTATAGTAAAATAGGTGATGGAGGAGGCTGTTTTTTACTAGGCCCAGATCGGGGAATAGGCGTGTTTTTAGGCAACATGCCAAAATATAGATGATGAGGAGGAGGTGGTGGAGAATCCGACATTCCAGTACTAGGTCCAGATGGAGGAACATTTCCACCCTTAGGTAACACGCCAAACCTCAATTTCTCAAAAGCTATAAGCCTTGCAAGTGATGAAGGTGGATTATTAGGCCCAGATGGAGGAACATGATCTCTAGGCAACACGTCGAAATGTAGAGGAGGAGGTTGTGGAGTAACAATTTCACCCTTAGGTCGCATGCCAAACCTCAGCTCCTCAGAAGTTGTAAACCTTGCAGCCTCTGTAGGGCAATTGGTGATGCACAAAGATAGTGCCAACACCATCACGGGCCACAACGGACTTTGTCTATCCCTAATCATCGCCTGTTTTTTCATTTCAACTCCTTTAAATTTGATGTGAACATCAGAAGCATTTTTGCCCATATATATTTGCTGGTGATCCATTCAATAAGGCAACAAATCATTATATTTAGTCAATGATTCCTTCAGCCAAATCCTTGAATTTACGTTTCTTTTTTTACTACACGCCAAATCTTTGAATTTATGTTACTTCTTTGACCACACTAAATAATGAAAGTCAACCTTTGAATTTATGTTACTTCTTTGACTACTTGAAATAATTAAAGTCAATTTTTTTTTAAGAATTTTAATGAATCGAACTATTAGATTATTTAATATTAAAAGAGTTCTAATTTATTTAGTGAAGAAATCAAATAATATAGTTATATTTATTAACAATAAATTAAAATTTACATGGTAATTAGAATATTAAATATATAATTATAAAATAAATTTTTTATCTATATTGTCATAATTAAGTAAATAATTAGCACAAGTATTAGATCTTCTCTTCCTTCTCTACATACAGTAAGTTATAGAAAAGAGAATTTGTCTAATAATTTTAGAAAAAATCATTATATAAAATGGCTAGGGACACCTAATCTTAATAAAATAGAAAACTTCATTAGAGGGTTTAACGGACAACTAACGAGAATCAAGATGAGGTAGGAATGGAACACCAAAAGAAAACAAGTAGACACGACTTCAGAAAATAAAGAGAAAATTTATGGTTTTGGTGAGGGCCTGGGTGTGGACTGCATTTAGTGATGGATGCACGTTATATGATTTAAAGAATATTTGCATTTTACTTCTATCTTCAGTTAGATGATATTTTTATTTAATGAACTGTTACCCATCCCTGTTGCTGCTGTTGCATGTTTTACAAGTTACAGTCAGAGGGTTTTAGTTGGAGAACTAAAAGTCGCAGGATATGACGGATCTTGAGGGTTTTAGAATTGAATGTATGTTGATGTAAAAGAACTAAAATAATAAAGACAATTTTTCGATTTTGATTTTCATTGTTTTTTTTGCGAAGAAGTCAACCGCTATTTTTGTTTTTTTGAATGACTTGAACGTATATATTTGTGCGAATTAATGTATGACTGATTGTTACACCCATTTCCATAATTTTTGGTCAAAGGAAAGCCGAAATGCCCTTTTGATGTTGAAGAAGTTTAAGTGGAAACAATTGTCTAGCAAGATGGATTGATGACGATTCTGTAACCTGAATACGTTATACGTGGACCTGCAAGTGTGATGAAGCTTTTGGGTGGTTATTAGCAGTTTGTAGGAGTTATTAAAGAAATAGTTATTTTCGTAAGTAGTTTCAAGTTGTTTTAAATTTAAACATATCCAAAAGGGTGTTATTCCAAGTAGTCTTCTGTAGTAACTGCCATATGAAGTATAAATAGGATTGAAGCAGAGAAAATTGGATGTCATTAAACACACTCTGATAAATTAAGGATTAACTATTTTACAATATTGTTAGTTATTAGTTAAAAACTTATAAACTAGTTAATTGTATTATAAATGTTTTATGAAATTAAACACACTCTGATAAATTAATTTATATTTATTTTAAAATTAGAATATATATATATATATTGATGTAATCAAAATATTTAAATTAAAAATAAAATTATCTAAAATTTAATTAATTATATTTTATGATATTATATATTTATTTATTTATTTATTTTAAATTATTTATGTTGAATTAATAATCATCTATGTTGTACGGACACCGATACGTGAACATGGAAACGCGGTATTTTCAGAAGTATCGGTGTTATTTTTACATGATAAATGAAGTGTCGATGTCGATATGTATCGAAAATGGAAACACTTTCGACACGTGGATACGACTGTTATATGAAATGTCGATGCATTAAAGATAATCATAGATCAAATATGTAATTATATATAATTTTTTTTCCTTTAACTTTATGAAAAAAATAAAAATAAACGATAAAAATAGTTTGACATTAAAAAAATTAAAAATAAGAATTTTTAATCAATTAAGACATAAGAAGTAAGATAAATTAAAAAAATAAAAATTCTATTCTAATAACGTCTTGAAAGAGACTATATCAAACATCTATAAAATGTTATTAAAAGAGAGAGAGAGAGAGAGAGAGAGAGAGAGAGAGAGAGAGAGAGAGAGAGAGAGAGTTCTATGACCAAGACAAAAAGCTTGTTCATGGCCATAAATGTTTGAAAACGTCTTCTAATGCTTTGAAGACATCTTTCTCTTTTCAATATTTAATGATTTCTCTTATATATAGAGTTGTCATATTTTATTATAAATAAATTATACATATTTGATTTATATAAAATATTTACATGAAAAAAAATTAAGACTTCATTATCCATTTTATATAACACTGGAATAATAGATTGTTACAGGAATAAAAGTTTTTTATTTTTCAAAATAGTATTAAATGTTAAAATGTTGATATAAATTTTTTTACTTCTTTACTATTAATATATATATATATATATATATATAGAGAGAGAGAGAGAGAGAGAGAGAGAGAGAGAGAGAGAGAGAGAGACTTAAGGATTCATCCAGACTAAAATTACGAAGTATCTCTGTATAGTTTATATTTTATACCATATATAGGCCCTCTCCGTTATTGTGTTGAAGCCATTTTTTAATTACAAACAATCATGTTTGAAACCAATGGTCTATCCAGTTCATTAAAGAGATCTTAATAGGAAAATGCCATTATAACAAATGTATATCAATTAATTTTGATAAAGAAAAATTAAAAATCATCTTTACAAAAAAAAATATCATTATAAAACATCAAACTGATATGCATATATTTGAAGAGTAGACGGATAAAAAAAGAAAAAAAAAAGAAAAATCATTTTTGAAAAGTTATAAGTCACTTGACAAAACTTCTCAAAACAAATTTTTTTTTTTTTTAAAAAAAAAAGGCTAACTTATCAAGCATCATTAAAAATATAAAAAAGAATTTATTAACTAAATCAATAAGTTATAAACTATTTTTTTTAATACATCAAATGATGTATTTATTATGAGTATTTTTAGGATCATATAAATGGGCTGGTAAAAGCCTAATAAACAAATTAACTAATAAGGGCACAGCTCATCAGGATTAAGGTTGCTGGAGCAAGTCAACAGGTCACCAAATATGAATTTAGATCGCTGGTCAATAAGGGCCAAAGTAACCTAACGTGTAGCTTCAGGTCATTAAGGAAGAAGTCTAGCCTGCAACTCGAAACACGCTTTCCCAGCCATCAGGTTGTTAAGGATGACAATTGAAAATTAATTATGAAAATTCATTTCCAAATCAAATATTGTCTATTATGTAATCTGTTCATAATTCATTGTATTCAAGTTATAACGTCCTAACCACTATAAATAGGGGTTAAAATAATTGTATAGTAAGAGGAGACAAAAAAGAGACACTATTATTAACCAACCAAAAAAATATAGAGAAATGAATAGTCGTAGACGTAAGCATTGATTTAGATTGAACTACGTTAAAAAACTTTTTGGTGTCCTCTTATTTTTCCTCTCTCTATCTCTTTCTAGTTTTCTAATATTCTCAATTTCCAGTTTGGGCTTTAGACTTTAGTTTACTAGATTTTTACTTCAATATTTTGGCTCTAAAAGGAGGGCCCTAAGTTGCATTCTTATTGATTTTCTGTCCGATTGCGATAGTTAGAAGAAGAATCACCAAGAGTTTAAACGTTACAATTGGCCAGCCTAAGGGTTGCATGGAATAGCAGCAAGATGTATTACCAGTGGGAGGACCAATTCTTCCTGCGGCAGACACTTCTACACCTAGGACTGATGGAGTGCAAGTGCAGCATCAAAGTCAGTAAGCACTTAGGAACACAGTGAGAGAACTAGGTGATGCGATTAGAGGGCTAGCTCAGGCACAAACCTAGGGCGTGCAAAGGTAGGTTGAGGCCACTACACTCAGAAAAGTACTCCAATAGTCACGAGAAGAAGTGCCACCTTGATAGGGAAAGCCAATTAGAGAAGTACCTCAGCATACTGATTCAGTTCGCCCTTCCAACTTATGGCTCAAATTGGAGGCCTGGTGAACTCACAAAGATGATATCCTCCTCACTTCATGAAGATCTAGGTGAACCTAGATGGGGACAGGCACGTGGAGGTCAGCCACGAGCATATTCGGGTCACAGTGCGATGTGAGGATGATGATGGAGATAATTAGTGATGTGGAAGTTCACATCGAGTTAGAGGCCCGAATAGGGTCCATCAAGGACATATTCCAGATCGATACTCACGCCGCTCCCACAACCAGGGAGGTGTAAAGAGTCAACGATCTCCTAACTGATGATCTGAGGCATAGGACCCGATGGTAGAAAATCTACTTTAGAAGGCACAACAATTTGAAGAATGCCCTCTGGCTCAAGACTGTTAAGATCGTTATGAGGAGAGGACGTCATTCACCAGGGAAATCGAGACAAAGTCTTTCCCTCACAAGTTCAAGATTCCCTCTATCTCGCAATACAATAGGGATAGTGACCCATACGACCACCTTGACACATTCAATGTACAAATGGATCTTCATGCGACCAACTTTCTGGTTAAGTGCCATGTCTTCCTAACCACTCTTGGAGACATACCTCAAACATGGCTCAGGAATCTCCTAACTCATAGTATTGACAGTTGGAAAGAGTGCCAGAGGAGATTCATCAACTAGTACAAAACACTGAGAAGGCAGCTCGCACCGTCCTACCATTTCGTAACAGTCTTTCAATGGTAGAACGAATCACTGAAAGACTACATCACTAGGTTCAGACGTGAGGTTAGTAATATGGAGAATCCCTCAGATGATAGTATTCCAACAGTGATCTCAACAAGACTCCACAAGGATGAAAAGTTGTATGGGAGCATATATAAGTCTTCAGTCAAGGACTTAGGCGAGGTTTATGAGCGAGCTACCAAAGAAATCAGGTGAGAGGAGACCTTTGGTCCTAGCAAGTCCAATCTAATAAATGAGACGAGTAGTTCCAACCAAAATAAAAAGAGGAGCAACAGCGGGAATGGCAAGGAAAGTCAGAAGGATGGCTCTGAAAATCAAGCTACAAAAAAGGCCGGGGATGAGCAACCTCAGCATCAAGGTTGCCATGACAGCTACAGTGTCCTATCAGACACTCAGGATAAAATATTTGTGACAAAGAAGAATAGGGAGGACTTCGAGAAGCCTAATCCCATAAAAACTTTCAACAAGTTCAAAAAAAAAAAAGACAAGTTTTGTGCCTATCACAATGAAATCGGGCACACTACTTCAGATTGTTGGGCACTCAGAAATATGATTAAGGATCTAATTAAGAGAGGTCACTTGAGAGACTATGTGGTACAACCTATGGGACAGTGACCTCAGCAGCCCCAACAACCAGTATACAGTAGCCCCAATGGGCTTCTGATCAAGAGCAGACACCTATAATGAGAACCATATTCACGATCCTATAATGTTATTCATATATTAATAAAAACAACCAAGTTTTTTCTCAAATTTTTATGTTTACTAATTTTTGAATAAATTTTCACCAAAGTGGTATATAGGAAGCAAGCTATTCTCAGGGTTAAAAAAGCCATGGTCTACTAGCTGGAGCCCATTTAAGTCGACTTAAGAGTCGTCATTTATGGCTTATTGAGCATTCATCTTGGTTCTAACCTAAATAAAGTCATAGTTTGCTAGCTGAGATCTATTCATATTAACCTATGTGTTATTGTTACCTACTGGGCATTCAACTTGACCATATTTACAAAGTCATGGTTTGCTAGCTGAAGTCCATTCATGTTAACCTATGTGTTATCGTTTACGACTTATTGAGCATTCAACTTGGCTAATATTTATTAAGCCATGGTTTGTGAGCTGAGGTGCATTCATGTTAACCTTTAAGTTATCGTTTACAACCTATTCAACATTCAACTCAGCATTAACTTAAGCATTCAACTTGGCAAGAAAATTATAAAAGAAGAAGTTCATCAAAAGCCTTATTCAATGAGGTGAATGTACATATGAAAATTCAAGAAATGAAACTCAAAATTACAACAGAAGCTTGCAGCAGTTGTGACCTAAGAGGAAGGCTAGTCCTTAGGAGCTGTACTCTGGTAAGCTAGAGGGTTAACATATGGGGTAAGTAAGTCATCCATTATTTGGTCATCGGCAGCCACAACGTATGAGTTGTTCTTTTCTTGAATTATTCCACTAACAACCTACACGCCCTGAGCAGGAGCCACTCCACCTGCAAGCGTCACACCCTTAGTTGGAGGAGCTACCTTTACAACTTCCTCAAAGTCTTTAATAGCCTGGTGAACATCCCCACCAAAAAAGGAGAAGTCCATCTTCAGGTGCTCCTTCCACAAGGTGTACAACAAGCCAACAGTGGTTCTAGACATCACATCTTCATCCAATTTCGTGACTAGCATAGTAATCTTCACTCTAACATGAGCAATCTCCTCTCTTGCCTGAGCGACCTCCTTCTTGGTTGCCTCCTTCTCCTTCTTCATAGCCTTTGCTCATTGCACCGTGGCCTCTTTCTCTTTTCCAATAGTCTCAGCTCGTCATACTGCCACGTCTAGTTCATCCTTTACTAGAGATAGCTCGTCGATAACCTTGTTGAGATTCAAAGTAATAGTGGACGTGACAGCTTCGCGGTTTGCCTCCTCACAAGACAAAGCCTTCTTAACTTCCTTCTTGGCCACCTCGACATTTCTCAGCTAGGTTTCAAGTAGCTGTATTTTGTTCCTTAGCCCCAATGCCTCAATTGTCATGGTAGCCAGGTCGCTCTCAAGCTTTTTCTTATCCTCCTCCCAAGATAAGAGCTTGTCCTTTAACTTTATCGCCCCTAATGTGCTCTGAGAAACTAAACGATTAAGTTACCTTGTAAAGAAGCAAAAGAACTAAGGTGAAAGAGCTTACCTTACTAATAGACCGTGACGAGCTATATAGCCCCTCACCAAACATCTCTTCTAACTCCAATGGCTTGGTGTGGGTCCTCAGGATCAGGTTCATATTCTCCTGGAGGAAGTCATAATAATCCCTTGCCTTAGGGCCAAAGCCATCAGATCGCTTTTAAGGTGTGACCTCAAGTGCCGCTTGTGCAGTTACGGCCACCACTTCCTTCCTTTTACCCATTTTTTGCTTCTTGGTAGGGGGCTTGGATGGAGATTTTGCCTTTGCCCCATCTCTAAGAGTAATTAAACTTACACTAGCAGGAGCTCTCACCAGCTCGTCTGGGACCTTGACCACCTCAGGCTACAAAGTGGGAACTAGTGCCTACGAAGTCCCTACTCCTACTACCATGGAAGAATACTGACTTATAGTAGCAGGGATTATAGCAATAGCAGGAGCTAGTGTGGTCACAGCAGTAGCAGAATCAGTAGGCTAAGTGGAAAGAGGGGCTGGTGGCATGAGAAGGTTGAGCCTGACCATATTTGCATACTCTTGAAAGTTTGCTAGGCTAACCACCTTAATTCCATTAGCTCCAATGTCTCTGGTGCTACCAAGGAGCTTGACGTTCAGATTGTGAGAGCGTAAAAGGTCCTTATCAGACCTGAGGTCATTTTGAAAACCATCCACAATAACAAATTGGCAAACCACTTCAAGTTCCTCTGCCCCTAATCCTCATTTATCCTTACTAACTTCATCTATAAAATGAAATAGAATGTCAAATCAAAAATAAAATAAATATGTAATCATGCAAGCTCGCACGTCTTCAGCACACTTGCTAGGAGTAAAGACGAACCCAAAGTTGCAAAGATGAAGAAGAGATGGGCCCCCACATTGGACTTGCCTTTTGTAACACCTTGGGGCAAGATTTTCTTGTGGTCGGTCTGGTAAGCTATGAGGTAGTATATCCCATTTCACTAATCTGACTTACCACTACCTGTACCCTTGATACAATAAAGATAGCAAAGAACCATTGCAAAAGGAGGTGAGAGGTTATTCTTAAAATAAAAAAAAGAGGTGAGTTAGAAGAAAGAGTTGGGTGTAAGCTGGAAGGGGCAAAGTTTTAATTTATTTAACAAATCAATAATATAAGGGTGAATTGGGAACCTAAGCCCAACATCAAGATGATGGGTGCTAATGGCAACAAACCTTGGAGGAAAATAAGTTGCATGGTCATCAGGTGAGGGCGACATGATGCAATAGCCCTTGGGGAAGTGGTACGTCAAAGCTATTCTCCCAAGCTTGTCAAGCTTAATAGTCAAAGCATGATGAATGAACATTGTGCGAGCAGGAGGCCTCTGTCTCCCAACGGCCTGTTGACCTTTAATAGGGTCAAGACGAGTTGCGAACTCCTCAACGACCTCGCCACTTCTAGAGGCTACTTCTTCGGTGACATGCACTTGCTTCTCACTCCAATTTGGAGAATTAGGAATATCAACACTTCCTACTTGGTGACGACAACACCTATGAACTGCAGACATCTACATAGAAATGGAAACAGTCAGGTCACTACAAGTAGACCATACCTAAAAGCTAAGGCTTTTATCTGCTAACAGAGAATTTCCTATGAAGTAGGACATACACACCTCATATCACCACACCTAAGACTTGTACCATTAAAAATATGGTTGGCTCAACCAATAAGCCTATCAGAACACTAAAACTTGGGAAAAAGGTAGAAAGTTAAATTCGACAATCTATGACCCTAAAACCTACAAGCATTTTGTCAAACAGATCACATGCCAGCTTCCATGAACAACAAAAGGTGTGCAAATAAGCATTCAACATAATCAACTAACATGCAAAATTTCTTAGCAACTAATAGGCACACACTACCAAACTCTAATCTGTCTCATTCCTAAAATTGAGAAACTAGAGTTTATCAATCAATTTCATCCTATCTCTCTTTGCAACGTTATACAAGAATGTGTCACAAAAATAATTATTAATAGATTGAAACCATTGATGCCTCAATTAATTTCTCCTTTCCAGTCACGTTTTGTGCCTAGTCGTTGTATCCAAGATCATATTGTCATCATTCAAGAAATGATTCATTCTATGAGGAATATGAAATGTAAAAGGGGTTTTTTGCTATCAAAGTTGACTTGGAGAAAGCTTACGACAAGTTAAATTAGGACTTTATCAAAGAAGTTCTTATGGAATTCAAATTAGAAGAAATAGTTAAGCTTATTATGAGATATATTTCTTGCATTACTTTTAATGTATTATGGAATGGTAGCAAAACTAAAGACTTCCAACCCTTCAGAAGTTTGAGACAAGGTGATCTGCTATCTCCTTTCTTTTTTGTATTGTGCATGGATAAATTGTTGCATATTATTAGTAATGTAGTCTCCAATAAAAATTGGATTCCTTTAAAAATTGGTAGAAGAGGGCCTGGTATCTCGCATTTAATATTTGTTGATGACCTTATTCTCTTTGGTGAAATAATTAAAAATCAAATTGATATTATGATGGAATGTCTTGGTTACTTCTCTAATGCTCCTAATCAAAAGGTAAATCAATCTAAAACCAACATGTTTTTCTCAAGGAATGTAAAACAATGAATGAAGTAGAAAATTATATCCAAATGTGGGTTTTATTCAACTAATGACTCAGGTTTGTATTTGGATATTCCTCTTTTGCTTAGAAAAGTCACTAGGAACACTTTCAACTATATAGTAAAAAAAGTGCAAGATAAGCTTGTTAGTTTGAAGATGAAGTGTTTGTCTATGGTAGGTAGAGTAACTTTAGCAAAGTCAATTATAGGGTTACTCTCTATTTACACAATGCAAGTTGCTCACATTCTTTCTATTACTTTGGCTAAAATTGAAAAATATCAAAGAGCTTTTGTCTAGGGGGCATGATTAAAATGAGAGAAAGCTCCATACTATTTTTTAAAATACCTTATGTCATCCTAAAGATATTAGTGGCTTGGGCTTTAAAAATTTATGTGATATGAATAATGCAAGTTTGATAAAGCTAGCTTGGAAATTTTTGAATGATTCTACTGACTTATGGATCCAAGTGCCAGAAGGTAAATACAAGAGAAATGATGATTGGCTTGATCATATTGTTATCAAAAATTCAAACTCAAATTTCTAAAATAATACGAAGAATGTTTGGTAGTTTGTTCCAGATGGGATCTCTTAGAGTATTAGGGATGATAATTTGGTCTCCTTTTGGAATGATAAACAGCTTGATAATTTATGTCTCAAGGATATGATTGTTTATCCTATGCCTTCCATTTTCATTGATCAAAAAGTCTCTTCTTTTCTTGATAATAATGGCCAATGGGACTTGACTACTATTAATCAGTGGCTTTCCCATGACATAATTTTGAGGATTGTTGCTCATCCTTCTCCGTCTTCTTTTAATGGGCCAGATATTCTTCATTGGGTAAGAAATGACCAAAGTTTATTCAAGGTCAATAAGTCTTATAAGTTGCTACAGGGGCCATATGACCACGATGATATTAGAATTTGGGCTAAAATATGGAGGTGGAAGGGTCCCGAGTGAATACGTATGTTCCTATGACAATGCTGTAAACATGGAATCCATACTAATGTGGAATGGCATAAGAGGAACCTAGGAAATCCTATTTGCATCAATTGTCATGGCTTTTATGAAAACCAAATGCATGTCATGAGAGACTATGCAGTGGCCAAACAAGTTTGGCTTACTCTCGTAGCAAATAATATAAAAGCTCATTTTTTATGATGGAGTGAGAAGAGTAGGTTAACAAAAACTTGCCTTTTCAAATGCAAAAAAAAAAAAAAAAATTGGATCTCGAATGGCCTATTATTTGGGGTGTTATAGCTTGGTTTCTATAGAAGTAGTTTAATTAGAGAACTTTCTCTCCAGTCTTTACTTTTTATCATTTATCATTTTGCAGTTTGTGAATGATATTAATAATGCTAATGGTGTTATGGATGCTTTACATCCCTGTCCAAGTACTTTTTCTTAAAAGTCAGTTTGAGACCTCTTTTGAATGGGTGGGATAAAGTGAACATTGATAGAGCTTCAAAAAATAATATAGGAGTTTCGGGATGTGGGGGTCTCATTCAAAATAAGGATAGAGGTTGGTTGAGTGATTTTATTCATAATTTTGGGATATGCAATTCTTTCCTGACTAAATTATAAGTTGCACTGCATGGTTTTCAATTGGCTTAGGACTTTGGCTTGAAAAAAGTTATATTGAAGTTGAATTTGACTTGAAAAAAGTTATATTGAAGTTGAATTCGAAAGCCCTTGTTGACTTATTACAAGGGAAGAATATATTTATAAAGTACAAATTTCTCCAAAATCAATGTGTCTAAAGTTTTTAAATCAAAACTGAAAGGTTTTAATTGTTCATACCTATCAAAAGAGTAACGAATGTACTAATTGGTTAGCCTCCCACAGTTTGTCCTACAACCTAGGTTTCCCTTTTCTAAATGTTGTTCCCTCAAGCATGTCCAATATCTTCTAGTGAGTTTCTATACTAAGAATAATTAGTTTCTAATTTTTATGTTTATTTTTTGTTGGGTTTTGTCCCTTCCAATTACACAAAAAAAAAAAAGAATATATCAATCAATTGACCACAATAATTATTATTTTTAAAGATTCAAAAAGAATTTATCATAATTAAATGTTAATAAAAAGTAATTAATTAATTAAAAATTAAATTAAAAAAGGCATATGATTTAATGGGAAATGAAGGAATGAAAAATCAACTACACACGTAAAAGGAAGGCACATTCATTTAAATAGATATAGATTAATGCCTATTTTCTAACATCGAATCTGTCATAAATTGTCAATACATGAATAATTTTTCATGTTATAAATAATTATATGTTACTTCTAGTTTGGATACAAAAAAATGATAATTCAATTTGCAATTAAATTTATGTGTAAAATTAATTATGAATTAAAGGAGTAGTCGCGGAACAATACAATGAAACAACATAAAAATTAGTAAACTTACGATCCGGTATTTTTCTTAATCCTCGTTGACCAGCTAATCTAAATGAACTAAATTACGGGTGATTAGCCTTTCTCCTTTTGAAAATATTTTTAATTCTATCTTATTGTAATGGTAAATTTTAAGTTTTACAATCTCTTATAGCAAATCACTAAACATTAAATCAATGATTTTTCTAGCTAAATTAGTCTTTTAAATTTAAGGTATTTTTTTTTTTTACTATAACAGTTATAAACTATCTCAACCCATTATTTGTATTAATTACTTTTGATTAATTGTTATGTATTTTGATTGGATGGAACTATTTCCATAGCTACTATTTCTAAGAAAAGATTATGTTCATAACATTAAATTCATTCACTAGAATATACCAATCAACTGACTACAATAGTTATTATTTTTAAAGATTCAAAAAGAATTTATCATAATTATATGTTAACAAAAAATAACTAATTGAAATTAAATTAAAAAACATGATTTAATGGGAAAGGAAGGATTGAAAGATCAACGACACGTGGAAAAGGAAGGCACATTCATTTAAATAGATATAGGTTAACGACTATTTTCTAGCATTGAATCTGTCATGAAATGTCAAGAGTAATTTTTAACATTAAAAATAATTATTATGTTACTTCTAGTTTGGATATTAAAAAAATGATAATTCAATTTATAATTAAATTTATATATAAAATTATTTATGAATTCAATTTCAAATGAATTGAAGAAATAATCATAGAAGAACACAATCAAACGATAAAAAAATTAATAAACTCATTTCCCTTATCTCTTATGTTTTGATAAATTAATTATTTTAATATTGTAATTAAATAAATTTTAAAATTAAAAATATACGGTAATATTGAGAATTTTAGTATTATATTAGAACTAAAAATATTTTCATCTTTTTGAAAGTAGAGGGATGAAAATTAAAAAAAAAAAAAAAGATTAGATATCTTTGTTGCATATTAAACATAAATTTTTTTTGTCTCGTGGGATATTAACGATTGGATATCTAGTAATCTCTCTTTGGAATTGGGTGAGAATATGCCCTTCAGCTGGGTTTGGGTCATTAAACCCCTTTTGTTACTTCTTTTTTTTTTTATACCATCCCATTTTGTTCCTTTAGCTTTTCCCCTTTTTTTTTTTTTTTTGTTGCTGGAAAAAAGAAAGAGCACGGGCTACCATTGTTACCCTTCTTGAGTATTACCATAGAAGTATTTCCTTGCTGCAGAATGTTCAACTTAATCATAGTTATTATCCAAAGGGTAAGTCCTTCATCATAGTCTCACCAAAGTGTTAACAATTTTAAACATCCTCCCTCTTCATTAGTTACAAATTGACGCCCTCTTGCATTAAATTCATGTCCTTTAAGATAAAGTAATGACCTAATATCGCTAGCCCAACCACCTTGGTTTTGTTTCTTTAGCTTATATCAAGTGACTTGGCAGAATTGCATTTTTTACATCACACCTAAATAAGAAAAACAAACTATAACAGTGTAGTCTACTATTTTAAAAATTGAACTGAATTGGTTGGACCGAAAATTGGCATTACTGACAGTTAGTTTGACTATAAATTTATTTTTATGATTAGATTAAATTGAATTAGATGAATCAATTCAAATCAGTGGATCAAAACTTGTTCTTAAAAGCCCTATTTTTAATGCAATTTGCATTATATTGGATTTTTTTTCTTTTTTGCTAGTGAGGATTGCAATAAAAAAATTTTAATTATTGTATCAAATAAATGACCCATAATTATAATATTTTGCATAATATTAACTTCTTATGAGCCTTATGTTAATATTTATTAGTTATATTTATTAATTATTGTATATTGCAAACTTAATTTTACAAGTTATTATATTTAATTATTTTTATAGATATCTTTATTTAATATATTGAATTCATTATGTATGTTTATCTGATTTGATTTAACCAAACAAACCAAATCAATCCAACCATAATCTAATAATTTTTTGATTTATTGTTTGGTCTGATTTTAAAAACAGTAAGGACCTAGCTGGATGTATGTCAACTGTAGGAGTGCCGAGATTCTTCATATCAAAGAAAGGAAATCAACCCTTATTATCTCCATTTAGTACTTACAAGTCCAGATGCCAATGACGTAAAAGGAGTACATGGCTCCCCTTTGTATCATATTAAATTTGTATGTTGGTGTCACTTACGCATATCAGACTAATTTAAGATATCTTATACATGCTCTATATTGTTATTTCTTGGAGTAACTTCAATTGCACGACCCTTCTGTTTTGCAAACTTGCACTACTAAACCCTCGATTTCACATTAGATTGAAAGAAGAACAAGTGAAGCTACTTAGTCTGCAGGGTTGTGAATGTATTAGCTGTCCTAGCATCCACTCAATTCATATAATAGCTTCACCTCTTTGTAAAGGCATTCACCCTTGTTGTTTGAAATAATTTAATTGCATCTTTGTGCAATGTCATATTCTAAAACACACCAGATCAGAAAATAAACTAAAAATTAGTACAAAAAGTTAACCACATAATTGACATCAATTGTAACAAACTAAGGATATGTATGTCAATCAAATAAGAATTAAAAATGAATCTTCGAAATGGGGATAAAATTAATTCTGCTGCTTCTACCTAGCTTGCTCACCTCCGTGCGATTCTGTGCGCTGCTCCCAAAAATAAAGCTTTCCCTATTACACCACTGTGAATGCCCAAAACCAGAGCAACAGTGCCACCTATGGCCACCCACTTCCAGTCTGCGCCATGATGATTTTGTCTAGTATTAATCATGACTTCCTGAGGAATAGCAGGCGCTAAAGAATCCATGTTTTTTTCTGAAGAAATCTTTGTTGTGATCCTTGCCATCTGTGCACATCTTGACAAAGACGCCTCCGATTTCCTAGCATTCTGGTATGCTCTCATTCCAGAATGCAACTTCTTGACAGCTCCCCACATCCCGTGGCGAACTCCCAACTTTGCGACATCTTTGGGAATCCCCATGTCTTCATAATGTAAAAGAGTAACTTCACACGCAGACAACTGACCATCTTTGCAAGATTCCACTGCCATCAGATTTTCCAAATTCAGCAGATGTAACACCATATAGAATTTAGCAACAAAAAGCAAATAACAATAAAAGTGGCGATTAACGGCAGTTCTTACCAGGCTTGATGGCCCAACTTGAAAAGTAAAGATCTACCCGTCTGGGCTTGTCATGTTTGGGCAAAGTTGGATATGGTACCCCCTGCAGCATTGAAGCCAAAATAGTAAGCAAAACGGTGTGTATGCAGAAGAACTATTATCTTTTTCTTTGAAATATTTTACTAACAAAAAATTTAAGTTATTATGGAAACACAGAAAGTAAAATGTTAAATGATTTGGTAAGTAAATATGAGAAATGGACCATACTGTAAGATATTAATGATGCTAACTAAATATTTGAACAGAGAAGGTGATATTTAGGAATTGATGCAGCACAAGATAAAATAGGGATGAAGTTCAAAAATAAAAGGCAACTGAAAAGACATCTGACTAGTTTTTATCATGCCAATTACTATGCCACTCCCAAGGCCGATTGTTGCAAAATACAATGCAGATGTGTTCAGTTCCTAATTCAGGGACAAATTGCAAATGCCAGTATATGCAATGAAATGTAGACTTCATGATGCAAAAAGGAGCATAAATGTAAAGAGAACTTTGTTTGAGGGTTTTGCATGAAATACCAAATACAGTAACTTTTCTTTACTTGAACTGACTCTAGAAATAAAGGTTTTTCTTATTCAGTTAGCAGCTAACATATACACACGTCTGAGAGTCTACAGTTAATGATCTTGCTGTCCACTTCTTTCCTTAAGCTATCCCAAAAGGTCATACCTAACATAGAAACTAAGAAATCATAATTTCCTCTTCTTAGTAATAGATTTGAACACCCAACCCCCCCAACTCTTGCTGAATTGATATAAAGAAAATTTTCTCTCTACGGTGATAGAAGAGTCAAAGCTTGCTATAGTGAGGTAAAAAAAAGACACAAGACAGGATAAAAGGTCATATATTTTGGACTAATGATGTCAAGGTTAGTACCTTTGTCACACAATAGTAAGTATTCCCAGCGTCCCATATTCTTCGAGCAATAATATATTCTCGATCACTACAGAAGAAGGGGAACTGAAATAGAAAGAATGGAGTCAGTGAACTAGATTGCATTAAACAGTTAGCACAAACGAATCTATTAGAACTTTTGGTCCAGAAACCTTTTTTATCCACTGAACTATCATTGTCCCTGAATGAGGGCATTCCTCCAATACTTTGCAGTATGCAAGCATAGGATCCCATTTTCGACGGAATTCATCATCCCAGAAGAAATCCCTCACCAAATCTGGAGTTGCATCTTCAAAGACAGTTCTACTACGGTAAATTGTAGGACCTATCTGATAACAAATTTATTGTCAGATATTGCTACGTTTCTATCAAAAACCAGCAAATAATAAAATGTGAAAAATATAAGTAAAGAGGCTCTGAGCCACAGAATTTTACATTTAATACATGCATCAAACAGAATACACAAATCCACTTTCAACTAGGAGAATAAGGTGCCGCTAATAGAAAGGAGTCAAGGGTAGCTAGTGCCACTAGCCAAAGTCCTCATTAATACAGTGCATATATGTTTTCATCTAATGATAAACAGTAAATGAATGAAATATAAGTTAAAACTTCAAACTCAAAACCTACCTCAGGATCATGACGCCAAGCTTGGTACGTCATATTTGGTGTTGACCTCTCCATAATATGCTGCCAGTCTATCTCACCATTCTTCCCTTCAAGAAGACTGAGGAGATGTTCCAAATCCTTCTGTGTAACAGTATTTTGTTCTCTATCCTCAACCTTTGCACTGAACCTCATATATGTGCAACAAAGGTGTCAGTTGCAACATGAATTAAAATTTTAAATATATGGTTAATCCTTAGAAATATAAATGGAGACAGAAAAAGAAACTCATGAAAATAAAAGATCCCTCTGAAACTAAATAGCACGAGCTAATTTTAATTATCATATCACTTGAAAAGAGGGTACAGTTGTAGAAATCAACCACCAGATTGATTCAATTTTGCCAAATGTCCCTCCATCATCCATTTAGACTACAACTCACAAAAGAAAAAAAAATGGATTCACCCTTCATCAAGACAGAAAGATTGAATAAGCAAATATCTGAGTTTATCCACAATCACCAGTCTAAAAGAGAACAAGTGTATATTGTGGAAATTTTACACAGAATCCCAAACTTATATTCCATCCATCTAAACTTGTAGAGAAAGAGTTTTAGAACTCATCAAGCCAGTAATAAACTCACTTAGACTTGCGTGGTGATCTTGGACATTAATGACCTCCTTATATTAATCCTATACTCAGAACCATATACGCATTTGAAGGAACTATGTCACTCCTAATAATTCTTAACAGATGGTACATTAGACACTATCCTCAAAGGCCAAAAACCACAGAAACTCAAGCACACATAAGGTAATTGAAAACTGGCTGATCTAGCTCAAAAGCATCCATGTCACTATTGTCAGCATCCGCGTAGCAACAAATGTAACAAACAGTATTTGAACCAAATTCAATAGTAGCACCAAGATAAACTACAGAACATTTGTTTTCAATTCAATATTAGGAAAGCAGCAAAAAGCATGGCTGATTGCACTCTCAATCAATACTATCAAATTTAAAACAAACAATAATGTCCATATGCAATAAGGTTAGACAATGCAACTTTGACGGGACTGATGATGATGATACATTTTTTTTAAATTCAATACTAGGAAAGCAGCAAAAGGAATGGCTGATTGTACTCTCAATTAATACTATCAGATTCAAAATAAACAATAATGTCCATATGGAAAAAGGTTAGGCAAGGCAGCTATGGCAAGGAACTCAACTAATTGCAATTGATGATGATGGTGATATATATTTTATATAAAGAAAGTCGAAAATTTGAGTTCTTACCCAGCAACTTCACTGGCTCCCTCCCCTAACATTTCTACAGCTGCGTTCTCTGATTCCGACGGAGACACAGTTCGCCCTTTACCATTTCCCTTGAAATTCGTCCACACCGCGTGGCAAAGAGAGAACGCAGACAGCGCGGTGAATGCTAACCAGAGCCTCCGAAAGCCGAACCCCGGCGGTGCCGTCCAAAGGAACCGGAACTTACTACGAAGGCCGAGGAACACCAATCCAGTCCAACGGGGCTTCCAGGACCAACCAATCACCAACCCGATCATCACAGAAAGCCAAATCGGCACTGCACATATCAAAATGTTGAGCAGTGTCTTGGTTATCGTAGGTTTCTTCAGAAACTCCACGAGATCAAAGAAAGGCTCATCCATATGTCCGGAAAAATATTTTCCCAGGAAAATTGAACCAGAAAATGGAAATATAGTTCTCTCTTCCTATTTTTATCTCAAAACAACACCAAAACGAACTGCGTAATTTCGCATTCGCTCTCTCGATACGCCGCGGAAAATAGAAGCATCATCAGAGCTTTGATCGCCCTCCGATGAACAGAAGAATTTTTAGTGAGAGAAGGAAGAGGGAGCTTTAGAGAGAGAAAGCGAGGGTCTGCGGTTGGTTTGGACATTAGCATCAAACGACGTGGCACGATATACGCCGTAGATATGCTTTGTTGGCATCGGAGCGTGGATTTGCCTCTTCGTTTGGTAACAGCTGTCGACATATGGATTGTTCGGTTTCGATTTTACCGGGAAAGTAATATGCACGAGCGGCGTGAGAGATTGAGAAAATTGGTGATTGTTTATGGATAAGATTTCAGATAAGACATATGCGGTAAAATTGCTACAAACCCAACCTACTGCAGGTTTAAGCCAACCGGCAAGCACTTTTGTCGTAAATTGAGTAATTTCACATTTTTTAACATAATACGAAATTTTTATTTATAGTAAAATACCGTGACATCAATAAATTAAATTTACGGTACAAAATGTTTGATTAATTAGGAACAATTCTGCTGTAATTTTAATGGTATAGTGACCAATAATGTTGTCTCAGGATTTTTACTCTTTTAGTGTCTAGGATTCCAACATAGAATACTATGTAATCTATCAAGTGATTAATCATTTCTATTATAAAAAATAAAATAAAAAAGATAAAATACATTATACTTCTATATCTCTTAAATTAAGCTTTCACATCATCAAAGTTTTAATTTAATTCATTGGGTTATTTTTTATCATAATTTATTTTATCTAAATCATTTTATCTTTTATAATTAAATAAATTAAAGATTTAAAAGATAAAATAAAATTTACAATCTCTCACACCAAAAATATTTCAGATGTTGCAAAAGAAATTCAAACCATGCATCAGTATTCACGAGAAAACTCAAATTTTATCTCTAGATTCTTTCAAGATATAATATAATCTAACCTCTAGAAGATGACTTCTTCATATATTTTATCTTGTTTTAATTATTTTTTGGATCGTAAGTGTTTCTTCTTTTACCAATGATTTTAGATTTGAGATAAGAGAGGTGTGTTTTCTTATTAGCATCATTTTTACACAAAGATACATAATGCATTCGTTTAGGATAGGATTATACATTTGATTTGTTGTAAAGTCTTCATTAAAACTACCTGAAAAATATTTTTTTAATATAAAATTATGTCGTTCTTGTATAATTATTAAAAGTTTATTTAATTTTTTTTTATATGTCTGAATGATGGGTCTAAATTATGATTATGATATTATAATATTATGACTCTAAATTATTACATTATTTACCAATATTTTAGGAATTTAAATAATAAAATAGATCTGATGTATCTTAATTCTTGTTGTCAAAATCTATGCTTGCGTGTTATGATGGGCTGTAATGGCCGAATCATTGGAGCTTTTTGTTACTGGGTTGCAACTTGCAACGGACTTTGCATCATGGCACAGGGAAATTACGGCCGGAAGGAGACTCAACGGTGGTGGTGGAGCTTGTTGTTGGGAGGATGTCTTGTCACCATCCCGTCAGGTTTTGTCACCGCAGAGTTGTTGGGTAAAACGGTGAAATAATAAAACGTGAAAATAATTGATTATTAATAATTAATTATATGAAATTTATTTTATGATTGATAAATAATTAATTATATATAATATCTTTTTATTTAAATGAGATTTAGAAATATTTTTTAATATTAACTTATTAAAAATACAATAAAATAAAGAGATTAAAAATTATATTTTATTGTTATCATTACAATAAAGATGATAAAAATAAAAAATTGATATTAATAATATAGATGTATTGACGGTAAAATTTGATTCGTGCGGAAGACCCAAACTTCAGTCAACGGGAAGGAGTTCAGGGATCCAATGCTGCTTTTGAAGTGCAGAAGAAGATAGGCCGAAAGGAAGAGGGGGTGAAGAGACTGTGAGTTAAATGTGGCTCGGCTAAATCCGAGCGACATTAGACCCTACGTCCACGGTGGAGATTTTATTAATGTAAGAGTTGTTTACAGAGTTTTTTGGCCTCTCCTCTCCCTCTTCTAACAAGGCAATCATATTTATAGAGGAAGGAGGAGTTACATGCATTAATTACAAACCACAGTTGTGTTACATCAAAGTATAAATGAAAAAGACAATAAAAAGATTACAATTCGGTTACTGCAGATTGTAGACTGCGGGGTGGGCCCCCTTGATCGACTGTAAACTGAACTTGTCGGCGTCCGCTGCTTGGTGCTGCTTTGCCAAGCGAGGTGCTTGGCATCCCAAGCGGGATTTCTTGGTTCGGGGGCATCATGCAAGCTGCTGTGGTGAGGTAGTGGGCACGAGAAGGGTGCTTGGCTGCTTGGCGAGCGAGTCTTGTGACCTTCTCGCTGGATCGCTGCCTCGCGAGGTGAGAGCTTGCTTCGTGGGATATTACCGCGACAACTTCGCTGTGCCGCTTTCTGATGGGCATAGCGAAGCTTACTAAGCTCCTTTGGCTTGCCCGGGGCTTTGAGCTCTCGAGGCCATTTTTTATATATAACATAAGCCCCCCAACTCTCGATTTGCTTTGCAGACCGGGAGTTGTATGTTTCCAAGGCTTGATTTGTATCTTCAGTCAGTGTCCTTCCTTGACTGAAGTGTCATGTCAAATGTCTTTCCATTCTGCTTTAGGCCATGCTTTCTCTTATTTGCCATTTTTGGCCGTTAGCATGGCATTGTCGCTAGTTTCGAATCATTGGATAAAGATTAGGACAGATATCTTCTGGATTCTTTAAGGGGTCGAGTGGGTCTTTTTCTAACCTGGGGCATTCTTCCTTTTCTCCTCAGAAGAGTTCAATGGAGGAGATTGAGGAGTCCCTTGAGTTTTGATGTCTTGGCTTTCGACGAAGCTTGTTGAGATATGGATGGCCTATTGCAGAGTGTCCGAGAACATGGATAGGCCATTGCACGTGGCTCCATCGCAGGATCTTCCTGGCGGCCTCCTGGGGGATCTTGTGCTGACTTTAGGCCACCTCCTTCGGTCGTTGCTTGTGATGCATCACCCTGGCCAGTCAGCTTCTATGACTTTTTGATTTGCTCTGAGTCTGACTCAGGGGAACGCACCGGAGAAATATAAGCAGAAGCAGCTTTAGGATCGCTACTCTTTCCACAGGCGCGAGCTTGGTGATCGACCCTCTGCTCTTCTTGCAGGAATGGTTGTGTTGGGTCATCGAGCTTTTTGCTGTTGTTTCTACACTTCTTCTTTTGATGTAATTTTGCCTCGTTGGCTGAGGTTTTTTTGCTATATGAGCTTTTCTTCTTTCAAATGCTGTAATTGGATGCTTCGCGCATCACTATATGTAAACTTCTGATGATTAATAAAATTTCTCTTTTTGGCCAGTCGGTCGAGCTTTATTTTCATGACTGCTCAGTCTGTTGTGAGCGAGAGTGAGGTCGTGTGCAAGTTGTGACTGACAAGAAATCTGGTGTGCGAATCACGATTCTTTAGCTGTATGCTGACTGTGAATGTGTCACACAAGAGCTGCGACTAGTTCATTATGGCGTTCCTGCTATATGGCAAGCTGGCTGTTCATCGTTTAGTTCGAAAATGCTGTTGGGGTAAGCTCGCGGACTGTCTGACCCTCAGCTGTGAGGTTGACTCTTAGGTTGTCTGACCCTTGGCTGCGAGGTAGGCTCTGGTGTTATCTTGCCCCTGGATAGGTTTTTGTTTTTTGTTAAGATGATAGCTTGTCGCATAGCGAAGTTGCACATAGTGAGCTTGTTGCTTTGCGGTCAAGGAGTTTGTTCTCCGAATCGCATTTCACGAAATGTGGCTCACTTTGGATGTATTGATGGGGTAAGCCTTACGCTCTGACCCCCAGATGAATCCTTGCAATGGATGTATCGACGGGGTAGGCTTTGCTCTCTAACCCCCAGATGAATCCTTATAATGACGAAGTGAATTTGACAGAGTGGGGTTTGCTACAGATGTATCAATGGGGTAGGCCTTGCGCTTTGACCCCCAGATGAATCCTTGCAATGACGAAGCGAGACCTCTTGTCTAGATAATGCTCGGCTAATTAGCAGTTCACATTGATTCAGCATATAACAATTGATACAATTGGTCACCATTGACGACAAATGAAAGCTATAAGATTAAAATATGATTCTAATGGAGGGCTCAGGCTCTTGGGTGAAAACTCGCTGAGCCTGCTAAGCGCGCTGCTCCAATGGTCTTACCATATAATCCTGTAGTCTGTCTCTTCTGATGATGTCTTTAATGGCATCTTTCAATACTTGACACTCTGAGGTGGTGTGTCCAGTCTCATTGTAATAAGCATAAAATCTATTTGGTCTCCAGGCTTGGCAGTGGCTCTCATCGGTTTGGGCCTTCCGAAGTCCTCATTACGTTTTTCGATAGCAAAGATTCGATCCTGTATGTCTGACAGGATGATGTAGCTCTCGAAGTGGCCTTTGGGTCACTAAGGTTTCACCTTCTTCGCGAGATGAGGAGTGGGGTTATCGTGACTCTCGCTACGCTTCTTTTTGCTCACTATGGGACCATTATGGCCCCTTTATGCTTAGGTTCCTCCATTCTGAAGGTTTCTTCCTAACTTATTTGTTTAGTTGGCCAATCATAGAATTCAGTGAGGTCTCGAGCAGGGGCCTTGTAGAGGCTTCTGCACAACTTGTCGTATTTGCAAAGTTCCGTTGAGATAGCCATCAGAATGCTTTCCTACGAGGGATTCTCTACGGAGTTGGCCTCGTGTCTGAATCAGGCCATGTAGTCTTCGAGCGACTCATCCTTGCGCTAGAAAATCATCGCGAGGTGGCCAGGAGGTGCAAGTTACTTCTTTAGCACTCCATACTGGTCGACGAATTTTCTTTGGCATTCTCCTCAGCTGCAGATGCTACGAGCCGGGAGGCGTCTAAACCATGCCTGAGGCATTGTCCCTAATGTGACGGGAAAGACTTGGCATTTCACCAGGGGTAATTGTCTGGAGATCCATTTGGGTGTTGAACGAGTCCAGGTGGTCGTTCAGGTCATGTCCCCATCGTACAATGGGATAGCGGGCACTTTGAGTTTCTGTGGGAGAGGTTGCGTCTCAATCTCCATAGAAAATGGAGAGCTTCTCTCGCGGTGAGGCTGCTGGCTTTGAGGCTGCGGATGCTCTTTTAGTTGCTCGAGCTTGTGGAGGACTTCTTCCATCGTCCAATTCTACATCTCAGACTGAGGGGTAGAGCTTCCTGCTCGTTGAGAGCCCCTCAGTTGCTGACTATCATGATCTTCATAAGTTTCTTTTTGAGCCGCTTTGCAAAGCTGCTAGAGTTGTGCTATGAGTTCTTCTTGTCTCTGTGTGCTCTGAGCTTGGGCCTGTGCCAGTGCTTTGATGGTTTCCGCCAGCTCTCTTACCGTGCTTTCGAGTGCGGGGACGAGATTGACTGGACACTTGTGCCTCTTGAGTTTTAGGATTAGCAGTAGACTGTTGGTGAGCCCCCACAACGGGAGTGTCCGTCGACTGGAGGGCTGGAGTGGTTGAGCTCCAAGTAGTTCTTCCTCTGGCCATTATTATGCTACAATGGAGACTTTAGAGAGCAGATGGTCCCCACAGACGGTGCCAAAATGTTGACGGTGAAATTTGGTTCGTGCGGAAGACCCAAACTTCAGCCAACGGGAAGGAGTTCAGGGATCCAATGCTGATTCTGAAGTGCAGAAGAAGATAGGCCGAGAGGAAGAGGGGGTGAAGAGACGGTGAGTTTAATGTGGCTCGGCTAAATTCGGACGACACCGGACCCTACGTCCACAACGGAGATTTTATTAACGTAAAAGTTGTTTATAGAGTTTTTTGACCCCTCCTCTCCCTCTTCTAACAAGGCAATCCTATTTATAGAGAAAAGATGAGTTACATACATTAATTACAAGTTACAGTTGTATTACATCAAGTTATAAATGAAAAAGATAATAAAAAGACTACAATTTGGCTACTGCAGATTGTAGGCTGCGAGGTGGGCCCCCTTGGTCGACTATAGACTGAACCTATCGACATCCGCTGCTTGGTGCTGCTTCGCCAAGCAAGGTGCTGGGCATCCCGAGCAGGATTTCTTGGTTAGAGGGCGTCATGAGGGCCGCTGTAGTGAGATAACGGGCACAAGAAGGATGCTTGGCTGCATGGCGAGCGAGTCTTGTGACCTTCTCGCTAGATCGTTGAGTCGTTACCTCGTGAGGCAAGGGCTTGTTTCTTGAGATGGTGCCGGGACAACTTCGTTGTGCCGCTTTCTGATGGGCGAAGTGAAGCTTATTGAACGCCTTTGACGTGCTCAGGACTTCGAGCTCTCGAGATCATTTTTTACATATAACAAGATGTAAATATGAATATTTTTTATTTTATAATTTTGATTAAAATAAAAATTATTCAAGATAAATTTTTATTTAATCTAAATTATTATTTATAATTGATTATTAAAAAATTTTAAAAGTATAATCAAATATCTTTAAAAAATATTAAAATCAATTATTTAATTTATAATTAATTATTAAAAATTTGGTCGGTATACCAATCAAGCATTATGTCTAGTGCAAGGTTAGTAATGAGTCTCTTAAATGATTTACAATTCCATTACAAGTTTAATTCGATAAATAAAATTTATGAAACAAATGAATAATAAACAAGTCGAATTACCTAATTTGTTTTGTAAACGAATCAAGTATAGATTATTAGGAACTCAATTCATTTATTTATAAAGATATATACATATATATATAACATGTATATTATAATTTTGAATAAAATATGTGATGAAATTATGTATAAAAAGCTCATTTAATACGAAGGCATTGAGTCTATTAAATCAAGTTAATATTTTAAATCAAATTTAAATGGTGAAATATATATATATATATATATATACACACTATTAAATCAAGTTGACATTGTCAATTGAATTTAAATTGTGAAATATATATATAGATATATTAATAAGAGTGATTAATCCATTAAATATATATAATAATATAAAATCAAAATTGAGATATAAAAAAGATAAATTTTTTAAAAAAATTATCAACTGTCGTCTGAATTAAAAGCTCTTAACTGATTCGAAAATTTATTGAAATTGAACTTAATCTGAGCTGAACAAATTTTTTTATCAAACTAAGTAAACATTAAAAACCAACTTTGCTCAATTCACTCATATCATTTTTCACTTTTGTATTTTCTACCGATAGTAACTCTATTAGATCTTAATAGGTGTATTCGCTAACTTAATTAGAAACGATAATATATCTTTGCACTGATTAAGTAACATTTATTTATGTGAATTTTCTCTCTAATTATAAAGTCTATACATCAATCCATTTAATAGAAGGCCATTTGTAATATAATTTGACAAATTTAGCTTGATAACTTGAGATTTCCAACTGGCTAAAGGAATTGTAAATCTATTGAACGATAGTTTGCAACAAGGATTTGATAAATTCATATATGCTAATATGAACTTTCCTTTCACGCTATCGTCAATTTTTCATAGTATTGTTTATGAATGTATTTAGTTTGGAGCTATCACTAGTTAAATATTGGATGAGGGAGGAATCAAAAACAAAAGCAAGGCCCCCCAGAAACATTCTTCGAAGCATTTTAAGTCTACATACAAAGATCACAATTCCATTGAACAATTCAAAGCATTTTAAAGGCTTCTTAAGTGATTTTGTAGCTGTGAACAGAGAGCTCCTTGACAGCATTATCAGACCTCTTCAAAGGAAAGTAAACTTGAGACCAACAAATGCTCAGTTTCCTCCAAGTTGAAGCTCTATGCCAGAATCGAAAAGCAATTGACCAAAGGCCAGATAGCTTAAACAAATCCTAAATATTAACAAAGCTTTTAAGTAAAAAGGCTTCAATGGAAGGCAAGGTAGCAAAAATGTTGAGATTTAAAAATGGTTTTGCTTTCCCCTCAAATGCTACACTGTCTAGAGTTTCCCTCGCATTTGATACTCATCCTTCGGCTAAAGAGTAATTGCATAATTCAAAATTTACCACCAAATTTTTATTGCACTTAATTATCCGTAAGAGTGAGAGGTATAAAGATTACTCGACCAAGAGATAAAATATGTGTTTGAGATAAAAAATAATAATTTTTAACTTCTTAGTTTAATAAAACGATTCCTTTTCATATTTTAGAATTATTTATTATAATAATTTTTTGGCAAATAAATACTCTTTTAAGAAATCACTCCAAATAACATATAACTTATTAAAATAAAAGTTTTAATTATTTTTTCTAATTTATCCTTCTTCTTTTGGTCAATTAATAACCCATATTCTAATTAATTATGAATTCTCATTTTCAATTTTTTTAATATTATATTCTTTTTAATTTTTTTACATAAAGTTAAAGGATCAAAAAAATCACCTATCATTGCATATTGGCATATGCCCATTAATTCAAAAATAATAAATAAAAATAAGTAAGTAGATGTTATAAAATATAATTAAATAAAATTTAGACAATTTTATTCTTATTTTAAATATCTTGATTGCATCGATATACTTTGTTCTTAAATAAATATTAATTAATCTACTTCATATACTATCTATTGATATCAATATGTCTATTTATACCATTTTACATTTATAAATTAGTTCAATAACTAATTTTATCAAATACTTTTAATACAATCAACTAACTTATCAGTTTTCAGTTAATAGCTAGTAGCTAATAAAATATCTAACAACTATCTTATTAGCTATCAATTAGCTTATTACTTACTTGGGCCAAACGAACTCAAAGTTGTTCAACTCAGAGTTGTATCAGATCCTGATCCTGAGTTTGTTGGGATTCTTTTGTTAGTCTTTTCTTGATAAAGGATACAAAGGCTGTTGAGGTTCTTCTACCAAGCTTGCTTCTACCTCGACAAAACAGTTATTTTTAGGGGTCGTTTAGTTCAACATGTGGAAACAGAAAGAGAATAGAATTAAATAATGAAAAGTAAGGATAATAGTAATTATTACTTTTGATTTGTTTGGTTTAATCACAAAATGAAATTATATTATTTATGATTCTTTTTCTAGTTGTTTAGTTAGGTGGTGGTCAACAACAATGGATAATGGTCGATAATAGTAGATAGTGATGAAGGATAGTTAATATGATAGATGGTGGTGGGTGATGGTCAATAACAATAGGTGGTGATGAGTGGTAGTCAACAACAATAAGTTGTGGTGGGCGGTGATCGACAACAGTAGATAGTAGTGGTAGTAGTCAATAGAGAAAGACAATTGTGGGTACTGATTGACAATTATAGATGGTGAGGGATAATAATCAACAACGAAAGATGATGGTCGATTGTAGGTGGTGGTATGTAATAGTGAAAAGTGATAAGCAATAGATCATGGTGATAGGTGGTAGTCAACGGTAGTAGTGATATTAGGCAATGACCAATAATAAAAGATGATAGCGGGTGATGATCAACAACAGAAAGTGACAATGGGCTGTGATTAATAATAATAAATGATAATAGGTTGAGGTGAGAAAAGAAGAAAAAGAAAAGTTTTTTTTTTTTGTAACTTTTTCTGAAACCTTATATGATGGAAGAATTTCAAATGTGGAGTTCATTAAATTTAAATAACAGTAATAAATTCTACTACACTTGAATCAAATATTCGATAAAAAAAATTAATTTATTTTATTTTATTAATAACCCCTGTTTTAAAAAATGAATTATCATTTTTGATAATAGTTCTCTATCCAAGGCCCTAAAGACGACATGATCATTAACAAACATCATTTTCAAATAATTTATCGCCAACAATAACAAAAGTGCCATGAAATTAGCTCCACTCAAAAATCATTTTCCAATTTTTGTACAACTAATAATGAATTCAGAGGCAAACTTATAATGCAACAGTACAAAGCATTTGTGTCTCTATGTGTGAAAGTTGAGTGTGATTGTGATTGCCAACAAAATCTCTCTTTTGCTCTTTTCAAGTGGACATTTTGAAAGCTCTCAGAGAGATTTTGTGTTGAATGCTTTATGGAAATGCAAAATCGTCAAGTCACTTAAAAGTGTATTGTAATTATACCATTTACCATATAATTGAGAGAGAAGAGAAGCCATTCTTTATCGAACATAGGAATCAACTTTATCTTTGTAATAACACACTCAATGTGCCTGTCTTCTCTTTTGACTCCTCACTTATTATTGCTCCCTGGCTATGGATCCCAAAGTGCACATATAATATTTTGTGTGCTTACGTATCTATGGATTCAAAATGATGTCATTTCTTATATATATGATTGCAAGGATATAGTTATAAATTATGGTCACACACATCTATGAAAAGGATAAAATTAAATCGAGTTATATACTATATACTGTATGATTTGTGCAAAGTGCTTCTTATAATTAATTCCTAGATGCTTACTATTTCAATATTGGACTATTAATATTTGAACATTTTAAATCTTCAATCGTGTTTACTTTAAAAGAATTTGGAGTTTGGAGCATATGTTAATATCGTTTAAAATTAAGTTAGGTGCAAAATTTTTAAGTATTCAGAAAAATATTCAACATAATGATGTTAAAGTAATCTAACTCAAATTATATCAATTATCTTCAAAGCTTTTTTAATCAAAATATGATGATGATTAACAAGCAAATCTGGGAAATGATATATTTCTTGACTAACACCCAAAGTATAAAAGAAAAAATATATGGGTAACTAAAATTTTAATTTCACTCATATTAGATACTAGGGTTCCATATGTGATGGTATCATCATTGTAAAGTGGATGGCCCTAAGTTAGACAAACATACCAATTTAATTAATCCTTAAAAAATTCACTTGGATTAAAGATGTACACTAGACTTAAGTTAATAATGAGGGACTACAATTTGCAAAAGATCATATATAGCTTTGAATTTTTTATTTCATCATTAAAAAAAAATATGGATTATATAGTCTTTTAAGTTAGTTTCATGTCTTTAACTATTGCCAAAAATGACTGGGAAACTGCAAATTTTGTTCATTTTTCCTTCCCAAATTCTAGAACAAGCAAGGACAAAAGAAGTTGCTGCTATAAATATAAAAGCACGCAATTGTATATATAGCTATCACATGTAACAAATTAACCTATGCCTTATCAGCAAAGGTGTTGTTAATACATTCACATGGAATTGTAGTATAGGATACTCATTGTAATCAATAGTGGGGC
>JANHAO010001971.1:0-30570 GCA_026873985.1 Saraca asoca | reverse complement strand
AATTCATCAATACACTCATCTTTGAACTACTGTAATTCTAATAATAGAGCAAGCCACACATATTCTTGATTATTTACATTTAATTACTCAAATTCAAGATATAAAGGATGCTTCAATTTCATTTCTTTTTGCAACCGTGCTGTCTATTCGTTCTTAAAATTAGAACTATGATAGAAAGTATTTCTTAAGCCCCATGGGATCAGAGTCAATTCCCATGATTGAAATTAACCATGCAAGAATTTATTAATGATAAAGAATAATTCAGAATTTACACATAATGAATGTTAGTATAAAATTAATTTTTACGGTCACATAGGATTAAATTTAAATCCTTTTGTTGTAAAATCATTAAAAACTTTAACCTTGAAAATGGCCAACTAAATTGTAGATTTAATCTGAATCATAGATTTAAATATGCTGAACCACAGTAACCAGATGGCATTGTCCTTTTCATCTAAAAAACTATCTTCACTATCATAAAAAGGCAAAAGGAGATAGGGAGAAGAGAAACAACTATTCTTGCAGAAATAACAGGCATGTCCATTTGCTCTTAGAACACAATCACATAAAACATATATATATTATCCACTGAAAGGGCTACAAGGGACCAGAAAGTCCAAGTTTTTATTGAGAACTTCTGGTCGTTATTCTGCAATCTCAACCAATCTCACTATGTGCCTAGCTTGGTGAGTGAGTAATTCTAAGTCAATCTTCGCCTTGGCCAGGTCATTAGCAGTTAGGCCAAGATTCACTACAGCAACCTCGTGATTCACTTCTGCCTAAGATAAAGTAGCCTTGGTGTTCTTGACCTTCTCTTTCAAGTTTAACACCTCGATAGAGGTAGCAGCTAGTTTACTCTTGAGACCCTCCTTTTCCCTATCGTGGGTTTAGAATGCTTCATCTATTTTCATCATCGTCAGCAAATCCTGAAAGGTCAAAACCAAGTCAGATTGCAGAATAAGCAAAGAGAACTGAAGTAAAAAGACTTCACTTACCACCAAGTTATGACGGGCTGCATAGCCCACCAGCCTTCCAAGAGTAAACTCCTCAGCCTCCAACACTTGAATCCTATCGCGGGACCCCAGAATTGTGTCAATGCTATCGATAAGAGCCTCAATATACTCCCTTGTCTTAGAGACATGTTCACTGGGTAGCTCCAAAACTTTAGCTCTTGACGCAGATCACTTGCGGGGAGTGGCCTTCTTTTTCCCCTATCTACCCTTCGTCTTTGGCAAAGGATTCGGGAGGAGTGACAACCTCGATGGTAGCTCCCACCTCGAGCTGAGGAGCAAGAGATGGTCCTTGCGAAGGAGCTACTCCCAAAGCCAAAGGTTAGCCTTTAGTAATGGCGACTGTGATTAGGGCTGTGACTGCATCAAGGTCTAGAGAGATCTCCTCGTTATCGGATGGTGGCCACCTGAGGATGGCTCTATTATCCTGTCGTAATCTATAAAGTTAATTAGAGCAGCTGGAACCATTGGACGGATACCTATCTCCCTGGTAACTTTGATGCCTTTGGCTGGAGCGAGCTTATGGAAGCAAAGGAGATCTTTGTCAAAATGAAAGTTGTTCTCAAGGTCATTTGAGGTAGCAAATCAATCCAAAACCCTTAACTCTTTAACTCACAGAGTTAGCTTCCTGCCAATCCCATCTACAAAATAAGACAAGTTAGAATCAAAAGCGAATGAGAATAAACTGCTAAGCTCACTTACCAGAAGTAACAACAAATCTAAAGTTTTTAAGATCATGCAAGGAAGGACATGAGATATAAAACTAACCAGTTTTATAGTGTCCTATATTAGATCTCCCTTTAGCGTCTACTCATGGTAGAATCATCTTATGCACCATAGGTCAAGTTGTGAGGTAATAGAGACCATTTGACGTGCTCACACATCTGAGGTTGAACAAATAGCACAGAACCTCAATCGATGGCGGAGGAAGACCATTGCCTAGGTAGATCAACGGTAAAGAGATAAGCTGGGTGTAAGAGTTTGGGGTGAGCTGGGCCGGATTGAGTCTCACTTTATTCAAAAAATTGATAATGAAAGGGTGTATGGGAAACCTAAGCCCTACAATGGGGTGCGAGAAACTAATATCAATGAACCCCACAAGTGGATAGGCCACATAATTGTCCAAGGAAGCTGTCATGAGATTGCATCCCCTAGGGATTCGATATGTCTGGACTGCAGTCTAAAGGTCGCGGTAACAAATTGATGAAGCGTGCATGCTAAATGCATGGCGACCTGAAGGTCGCAGATCTACAATGGCCTCGCGGCCCCCAGAAGGATTTGGATGAGCAGCAGAGTCCCTAGTGACCTAGCCATTCCTTGAAGTCGCTTCACAGTGGTGCTGCACCAACCCAACACCCCGGCCCGACAAGCCAGGTTCATCATCTCCAATTTGGTGACGGTGGCGTACATGACTTGCGCCTATCTATACAAAGAAAAAAAAAGAGACCGATCAGGTCGCTACAAGCAAACCCTACTGAAAGCTGAGACTAACCACTTCCTATGCGGCAAGCTATGAACACCCTAAACCACCCATTCACAATTTAAATTCTAGCAGACAAAATCCTAAACGGTCGGATAAGAGAATCTAAATGGTAAACACTAGACTTAAAATAATGGCCGAAAAACCTAGAGTCTACTAGTGAAACCAACTAAACGAACTAAACCAGGCATAAAAGAAATTCACAAATAATCAATCTCATCCAACACTCTCATTTCTCAAACATTGGCAGACAAATAGTCCTTACAAGTTACAGAGCAGAGAAATCCAGAAATAGCAAAG
This sequence comes from Saraca asoca, assembly GCA_026873985.1. Classification (NCBI taxonomy): domain Eukaryota; kingdom Viridiplantae; phylum Streptophyta; class Magnoliopsida; order Fabales; family Fabaceae; genus Saraca; species Saraca asoca. Next base: position 27,780 of record JANHAO010001971.1, on the reverse strand, counting down.
TGAAAGAAAACTTACTGAGACTAACGAAAGCAGAAGATCTAGAACTATGATGCTTTCCGATAAGTAGGGTCCGAGTAGCAACCACAGAACTAAAATGATGCCGACAATAGTGGAAGACGGAATGCGATTGTAGTGATTAGCAGAGGAAATATGTAGAGAGAGCTCTGGAGTTTTGAGTTTCAAATGGAAAATGAAGGGAGAGAAAGAAGCCCATTCTATTTAAATAGGACAACATCACCATTGGATCTAGGAACCCATCAACTACCCATGATCTGATGGTTCAACAAATGCAAACAGTCTATTGACAATAGTAGGTGCACGCATACTTGAGATAGGGGTAATCATGATGACTTACTATGGGGAATTTGAAAAGTCACCTACAGAGCAAGTGGAAGCATGCCAGGTGACTCATGAAGTTGTAGCTTGTAAGTAACAGGCCATGACCCTTGGCTCCAAGACCCTGCGTCCAAGAAGTACCTTAAGTACCAAACTCTTGCGCAGACATCTTAAACCTCACGTCCAATGAGTGCTGGCCATGCACCAAACCTTTGCACGAGCCGCATCTAAGAAGTACTTTAAGCACCAAACTCTTGCATAGACAACTTAAACCTCACATCCAAGGAGTGCCAGCCATACACCAAACCTTTACGCGAGCCGCATCCAAGAAATGCCTCAAGTACTAAACTCTTACGCGGATGACTCAAAACCTTGTGTCCAAGAAGTGCTAGCCATGCACCAAACTCTTGCACGAGCCGCATCCAAGAAGTGCCTTTAGTACCAAACTCTTACGTGGATCGAGGTGTTTCCATGTAGCCAAACAAGATCTCGCATCTAAGAAGTGCTTAAGCACTAAACTCTTGCGTGAGCTAAGATGCACCTATGTGACTTACGTGGATGCTTCATCTCACATTGACAAATACACTCAGGCACGCCAGTGCCTGGACTCATAGTCAACAAAAGGTACACTAATGCTGATTTCATTACTAATCAGAACAAAATGATACGACCGATTGGTCATGTAATATGGCACATATCCTTTTATCAGGACTTGTCGACTAGGGTCCCTTCACTTCAACTCCATTATCATTTATTGAAGTCAATTGACTTAATGAGCACTTATTTAACCCTTACTGAGATATGATTTGTAGGAACTAGTGGGGCTAGCTATGACCTGTCAGGTCGCTATTATGGCATACTCAGAAAGAACGATAAAAGGCAAAGTTTCATTACAAAACCTTTTTTAGCATGGTAAAACTACATAAAGGATCAAGAATACAAGACAAAACAAGCCTACAACTAAAGGAAAGGCTGAATGCCAGCAAGCTTGCAGCCATAATATGTAGAAGGAATTGCTCCAACTCCACCTTTATCCAAACTGAGGCAAGAAGAACAACATCAAATGCAAGCAGACAGGTTGCACAAGTTTCCCCGGTCCTCTTGAGTGAGGAAAGCATCCTTTAGCTTTATCAAGCTATCTAGAGGCCCAGAGACACTCAACACCACTGGACAAGAGGACAACAGGACCCAGTTAAGAGGACAGAGCCATAACAAATCACAAGAATAGCAAATGAACTGGATAGTTTTGGCTGCTTTGTCTAAGCCTCATCCAAAATTGGAAGCTCCTACCTCCATCCTATAATTCCTAGTCCTAGCTAGAAATCGAGCAATTGGCTTACCGGAGGACAAAAGAACAAAAAAGGGAGAGCTAAACTTGTTAGCCCCAAGAGAAGGTTACAAACAAATTCCCAGAGTTCCTGGGGAAGAATACCCTATGAGAACCACGTGTAGTGAGCCATTCACACCTTGCAGTCTCATGCAGCGAACCATACACACCTCAAAGCACATAGCTAAAGGCCAAAGCTTTAGAAACATGAGGAAATTCATCCAATGCACTCATCTAGTGTCTTATAAAGAAGGGGAGTCCTATGCTTTATATAGATGAGCCCGACTTCACCAAAGAATCCAGAGGATTTTCCATTGCATCAAATTGAATAGTCCACAATGAGGCGAGACTGTTATGCTAACAGTTGGAAGACATCCACAATGGGAGGTATAGCCTGGTACAGATGAAGTGAAAGGCTGAGACCCAAAATGACAACACGACAAGCTACAAGCAGAGGCTTTGGACTAAACGGTGAACTGTAGGTGAAAAACTTGACAATGCTACAGACAGTGAACAAAGATTTTACCAATAAAGTACAACTCCAGTCTACAAAGTGAATGAGAGTTGGGGGCTTGATGTTATGAGTACTTTTTGGATTACATGAAATGGATGGACCAAGGCCCAATAAGAAGCAAAGCCCAACTGGAAGGGAGGCCTAGACTGCTTAATAAGTAAGGATGTTTAGCAGAATACCAGCTCGCTACCCATGAACTAAGAGCACATGGCAAGGTCGATGCGCAAACCTAGCCCGCTAAGGCACCAGCTTGCTGAGTAGAGCGTAACGCCCAGACTATCCTTCCGCAGACTCATTCTAGGCGGATCCAGCAACAAGGTCAATCTAGGATGAGCAGGTTGTCCACTGCAGACCCAGGTTGCTATGATAACAAGCTGAGCACTAGTATGAAAGCCTAGTCATTAGTTGAGGGCACATCTTCCTAACTGATAAGTTAGCCTCCAAAATTGACACATCAACCCCCAACAGTTTGATAATGATTTGCCTAGCATTTATTACCAGACGCCCAGCATTTATTGCCCAATGCGGTAAAAATAATCATTTTGTTATCTATTAAATTACACTTGCAACCCTCTCCTTTTTTATAAATAGAGAGGAGACCATTGTAAAAGTACTAGTGAAAAAATTGCATGTAGACACTACTGGAATTATAACTCAGCATTGTATCTTCATTGAACCCAATGGGAGATCTCCATAAAAAAAGCTAATACAACTCACTATGGACATAGGGGTTGATTGGCTTTAGTTGAACCACGATAAAAAATTTTGATGTTTGCTGTTCTTCCTCTTTCTCTTCTGTTTCTTCTTTATTGACTCACTTTTTGAGCTTGCAATTTGGGATAACATTGAACTTACACCTGTTGACTGGATTTCACTATCAATAGCATTTAGTGACAAATTTAGCGATGGAAATTCCATCGCCATATAATGGAAATAAATAAAATTTTCATGTAACTAGTTTAGCAATAAATAGGAGAAATTCATTGCTAATTTCGTTACTAAATTTGATGAGAGTTTCTCACCTATTTTACCAATGCCTATTAGTGATGGATTCAAATATACTAATTTTAAAATATTAATAGCATCATTAAATCCGTCTCTAATATTTTAAAAATTAATTAATGAAGAAATATATGTTATTTTAAAAGAATTAATTTTTCCTAGTTTAGCGATGAAATTTCAATTTTTGGATTTAGCAACAAAATTCCAAAATTCTATCTTTAAATTTGTCACTAATTTTTTTTAAAAAAATCCATGGAGATAGCTAAAGGAGTATTTAATTTTTTTTTTTACAATTTAGTGATAGATTTAGTAATGGCATTTTGGAGTTCCATTGTTAAAATACAAAATCAATGATATTAAAACATGCATAGTTTCATTAAATGTTAGAGACAAAAGTCCATCACTAAATCCATTGCTAAGTCATGATAAGTTTGAAATCCCTAATAGAAACCCATTTCAAAATCTCTTTAACACTTTCACTCCTCTCCTTTCTCTCATTCTCTCTCTATCTCTTTCTCTATCCACTGCCATTTTCCAATGTCATTATTGCCATCATCCATCACTAGCATTGAGTTGGCAATTTTCTGATGGTTTGAGGGAAGTTTTTTTTTTCCCATTTCACCCAATATTTGGCCTAACATGTGAATCTCTAACTCTCATTTGAAAACATGTGTTTTTTTTTCTTAATTTCAGTTTCATTTAGTAAATATGCATTATATATGATGTTGGCTAGTGTTTGGATTAATTTTTTTTTCTGTGTATTTATGTATGAATGTTAGAGTTTTAATGTACATATTGTGCAATTTTCTTGATAATTGGAATGTTTTACAAGAATTTGATTGAGGATTTTGTTTCTTAGGGGTTCTACTCATTAGGTATTGTAGAATTAGTTTATGATTTCTAATTTTTATGGCAATCGGATTTTTTTTGTAATTTATTATTTGTTTGATTTGATTTCATGATATATATAATTTTATTTATTTATAAATATGTGTGTGTTAAATTGTGTATTTGTTCATTGTTTGAGTTCATTTGCAAGTCAAATGGAATACATAGGAAAAAAAATAATGAATTCCAGTTAGTGATGGAATTAGCGATGAAATGAACTATAAATTTCTCAAATAGTGAGACATTTAGCGATGAAAGAAACTATAAATTTCTCAAATAGTGAGGGATTTAACAACTAAATTAATGACGAAATTGTTAATTGCAACAAAAATGTTCCATTGCTATAATTAATTGGTCATTTTAAAACACACACATGGTAGTTGTAATTATTATTTGGCAACAGATTTCAAAATTCCATCATTAAATTCTTATCAATGTCAACTTTAGGGATGAATTAATATCCATCAATAAATCCATTGTAATATATTTAGTGATGAAAATTTCCATTACTAAATCACGAAATTCTTGTAATGCTAGTGTTTTGAGATAGAACTTCTAGATTTGATTGAAATTGAAAATAATAAGTTATTTTTTAGTTTTCAAATAAAATGGAGGTTTTTAATTATCACGTGATTGTTTTGTTAAGTTTATGAATGGAAAATAGATGAATATGAGTAAGTGCATGTGTGTTGAAGTATAAAGGGTTATGATGAATCTTTCAAAAGTTAGGAAATTATATACACATCACTTAATGTATAGGGCATAATTCATTTCAAACTTTTATTTATGCTACAATAAAGAGATAAACTTTTTCATTTTTAACCATAGTAAAAATACATTTTGCACCCTTGAAATTTCACGAAGTGACAAATTATTTCTTTAAATTTTAAAAATCTACATATTGCACCTTTAGATTTTAAAAAAGTTACAAATTATCCCTTCAAAGTTTGAAGAAAACTATGAAACACTACTACAAAATGCAAAAATGATGTTATTAAATAGACGTCAAATGAAGAGTAAACTAACGTACATATTATGCCCAATGGTATATATTAGGTTTGAACCATCTTTAAAATCTACACTACTGCAAAATGTAGAAATGACATTGTTAAATAGATGCTAGATGAAAGTTAAATCGATGTATATATTAGGCACAATGGTATTTTTGTAAATATGAAAAAAATTATAACATTGGTTCCTATTAAACAATTGATGTCTAAACTTAATATCATGTTTGATGTTAATTTCAATTAAGGAACCAACATACTTTTGGAATTATTCAATTTGTACCATTAGGTTTAAACCATCCTTAAAATTTATAACTCCTTAACATTTATCAATTAACTTTTTATTTGATTGTTCTTCAAAGAAATTTTTATAATATATAGTTAAACAATTTTTTATTAATTTATCAATTGAATTCTTAATCAAATTTTTTATATACAACTAATTTACTGATATAATAATATTATAATTAATTTTTCATTTTTCAAGACTAATAAATTGTAAAATTCTCTAATAATTATTAATTTCTTCTATTTAACAAGACTATGGAATAGTCAAAATAATTCAAAATAAATTGATGCTTTTATATTTCGATATATGAAGAGTTATAAATTAAACATCAATTTTTTAAGAACCGACATAGATGAACAAAATAATAAAAAAAATATAGGTATATGAAGGGTCTTAAATCAGACATCAATTTTATATTAGAGGCTAACGTAGATATATGATATTACACATTGATTCCAACATAAAAATCAATGTCTAAAGTCTCCACGTATTGTAAAAGGCCGATGCATCTTCTTAACTCTCAATCTGCTCTAGCTTGTCGCTCAATGTTTATTTGTTTTCCCTTTTCCTTTCTCTTTTGTTACTTAATTTCATTTTGCTCAAACTTGCTTCAAAGGTTTATAGTTTATTTTTTCATTTTTCATTTTTTTATGGTTAGTTTGTGTATAAATGAATAACTTTTTTTTCCTTTTTCCCTTTAAACAAGGCATATGTATAGATCTTTTAAGCAAAAGGATGACCGGTGCTCTTGATGTGTGTGTTATCTTGTAAACTGCCTTTGATGTATGTATTATCTTGTTTAAAGTAATGTTATGGTAGCATCAATAATAATGTTGTTTTGTTGAAGCAATGGTATAACCACTTCAACGATAATATTATCTTGTTGCAAGCAATGCTATAACATTTTCAACAATAATATTATTTTGTTGCAATCAATGTCATAGTAGCTTCAAAAATAATGTTTTTTTGTTGCAAACAATCCTAGCAACTTCAACAATATTGTCTTGTTGCAAACAAACCCAGTAGCTTCAATATGTTGTGCCGTTGCAAGTAATCTTAGTAGCTTCAACAATAATGTTACATGTTCCATCTATCTAGTCTCAATGTTCTTTTTGATGTTTCTATAAAAATGTAATTCGTAATAGATTTTTGCATTTTCATTAATAAAAATTAATAGAAACAACATTAGTTTTTTAACACAAATTAACGTCTTTAACACAATTTGAAAAATTGTAGCTAACAACAAGTTTTTTATAAAAATGTAGCTTACAGTAGGTTTTATATTTTTTTAAAAAAATAATTGAAAAGATGTTAGTTTTTTTAAATCAGAGTGCTTGAAGTAATTAAATATTATTTAATATGCAAAATAATTCAACTATTAAAACATTATTTAATGGACAAAATAGTTCAAGTACTTAAAAATAATTTGATGGACAAAAGTTTTTGGAAAATAATTAGCCTTGGACAAATTATTTATGAAACTACAATAATATATTATTATCCAAAAAAAGGAAAAAATTAATAAAAAAATTCAACTTGGTTTATCTCTTAAATACGTTAAAAATTAATACGTTGATTGTTCTAAAAAATCAACATATAAGCAAAATGAAAAAACTTATGATTCTATATTTTTTTTAAAAAAATTAATAGAAAAGATGTTGGTCTTTTTTTATCACAAACCAATGTCTTCAATACAATCCAAAGAAATCTTTGAAGTAATTAAATATTATTTAATATATAAAATAATTCAATTATTGAAATATTATTTAATGAATAAATTAATTCAAGTATTTAAATATTATTTAATTGCTTAAATCTTTCCAAAAATAATTAGCATTCGACAAATTATTTGTGAAAATATAATAATATATTATCATCCAAAAAATAAAATATAAAAAATTAATTAAAAAACTCATATCAGGTTATCTCATAAATATATTGAAAATTAATATGTTGATTACCATAAAAAATCAATATATAAACCAAATGAAAAAAAAATAAAAAATTTCAACATAGGAACAATATGAAGCTACAGTAGTGTTTTTGTGAATATGATAAAAATTAATACGTCAGTTGTTATAAAAAATTGACATCTTAAATTCATACAGTGGTCTATTATAAAAAAAATCAACGTAAATAATTCATACAGTGGTCTATTATAAAAAAAATCAACGTAAATATATGAGAATAGGTGTTGATTTTTTTATTAATAACTAATATATAAAGTTTAGGCTTTTTCACAAACACACCAATTCTTTGCACTCCTTTCATTTACTTTACCCTGCCTGAAACATATACAAAATTATTCTCAAAACTTTTCTACATTTTTCTTCTATGTCTTCCATTATCGGATTTGAGGTCCATCTTTGATCGAGGTAGGGAACTTCGTTCTTCTTACACTATATTCATTTTTTCCTTGCTAAGTTATATTATTTTTTTTTATACTTTTTCAGCTTTGTACTTGTATAATGGTTTATATTTTTGGGTTAATCCTTTTTTTTTCTCTTTTGTTTCTTAGTTTTTTTATTAGAAATGATTTCGGTCAATATTTAGCTTTTGCTGTGTTTCTTGGTATATATTGTATGGTTATGGATGCCTTGTTTTGTATCACTTGGCAGAATGCTTAGGAATACTTCTAAGATTTTCCTTGTAATCAACATAGTAAAAATCAAAACTTGGAATGTAACCATTTTCCATTCAAAATCATCAAATACTATCCTTAAGAACAATAACTGAGAACATAATCTACATAGTACGTAATTTTGGAGCGTTCACTCCATTTTTGCATAAACATTCAAAATTTTTATTAATAACCAAAACTTAGAATGTAATCTACATATAAATAAAACTAATATAATAGTTTTGTAAAATTAACTTCTTTTTCTCTTTTCATTTTAAAAAGCCATATGGATTCTTGTGAGCATACTAACAAGAGTATGAAAGGTGCTATCTTTATGAAGGAAATGACCCTTATTTGTAGTAAAATAAAGTTGGCTTCAATTCTGAGGGTTAGGCAATTAGGGATGGATTATCAAAATATAAGAGTTATATTAGAATGTTGGCGCAAATCAAAGTACCCATCAATATTAAGCACTCGAAAGAAGTACCAAAAGACATCAAGGAGAACATTTGATAGAATGCTTTGATATATATTATTATCTCCAATTTTGTTTAAGATATGTATATCTATCTTCTTAGAATAATTGCATATAAGTATAATTTATGTATGTGTTGTCTTGTAGACCACATTTGATATTTATGTGGGGAATAAAAAAGAAGTCTTAAAACTTGCCGATGAACAGTGGAAGGACTTCAGAAATTAGTTGACAAGGGATTACACCACTGCCAAGAGAAAGGGTGATGAAAACCTCTTAAGAAACACTACTTCCTTGATCAACAAATTTTTTGAAGCAATGTCAATCTGAGACTTTTCAAGTAAATTTGGTCATCTTATGTTATATTTTTTTCAACTATATATTATAAGTATTTTGACCATCTTATCATTTTTTTTTTGCCAATAAGGTATGAGTACAACAAATAGATGGAGAAAAGCGAAGAAAAATATAAATATAGGCTATCTTGTGGTTGATATGTGAAGCTTGAGCAAGCCTTAGTGAAGGAAAAGCTTGTAAAACATGCTTTGAATCAATTCAATTCACAAGTAATTTCCATATATCAACATGAATTATAGAAGAGTGTCGAGGTTAACATAAAAGGTGAATATATTATTGAAGAAAGCCAAATAGTTATCGAGTAAGTGTTAAGTGCTAATAAATATTCTTAATTATATGCCACAAGATTATCTCACACAGTAATCTAATCAGGGGGATTTTACTCCATCTGGAAGGATGAACATATTAATAGTTGTGTTGGGAACTCAAGAGCATCCCAACTATGTTAGGGGGTTAGGGGATGAATGGATATTAAGGCCTATTTTAGACAATCATCACTTTCTATGGAGGATCTTACTATAGAGATTACTTCTTGAGTGATATAAAATGCGAGAGAAGAGATTATTGCTCGATTGACAAAGAATGTGAGAGAGGAAACCCAGGTTGAGGTGGAAGAAATATTTGATTGAAAGATGGCAACCTCCATTTAGAATATGGGCATGCAATCACTTGTTCACTCTAGGCCTATAGATGATGAGGTAAAGGTGCGCCTTCCTCTCCCGCCTAGCAACACAAAAGCCAACCGCCCAGGAGACTTTGACCCTATAATACCTGAAACCTTTTATGAACAAATGTTGTAAAGATTTCTTTTTTAAGTTGCAAATATTTAAAGTTATAAGTATAAGATTTGTGAAATATGTATTAAAGAGATTTTAGTAAAATCAATTTATCTGAAGATTTATAATGTTGTAGTGTGTTTAAATACTCTAATTAAATAATTGTTTTAACTACTAAATATTTATAGTTGAATTAAAAGTAAGATGTGTTATTTATTTAACTATTAAGTTATGACATGTTTAATTTATGAAAAAGAATTAAGGATTTATGTTTGTACATTGGACTCAATTTGTTCCTGTCATGCAACCTATATGTACTATTAAGGTAATTTTCCCTTTCTTTAGTATCTATAATTATTTTTTTTATGACACTAAAATCTTTTTATGATTTAACTAATGCCACTCGTCTTGCAAGCACTTTTGTGATTCAGTAGGCTTTTGTTTTATTATTATTGTACTTATTACTTTTTTAATCAGTTTTGCTATGCTTATTTTGGATTGACAAAAGAAAAAGGTTAAGTTAAGGATTGCAATACTTGTTATAAAAATAATAATAATAAATCAATAATTTTCTTTCAGAAAAGGTACTTCTATCTTTTTCTTTTATTTCAAAGACCCTACAAACTAATTGAGAGTGCCCTTTTTAGCCACTAATAACGTCCATCCAAGCTAGCTGTAGTAAAGTCATGGGACCCTATTTCAACTCCCTTTCAATCAACAACTCAGTTGGTTATTCTATTTCCATTAGAGCTATTCTTAGCTCCATTTGAGGTACTTTGGCGCTCTCAAGTATAATTATACCTTAACTTGGGTTATTTCTCTTAAAGTTTTAGGTGGTACCTAAAATCCTAACCCCCAATTTGGAACAATGTGAATTTCTAAATTGAAGTAGTAAATTTGGGAAAGAAATGGGTGACTTAATGCAGGATTGTTCATAATTGTAGTCAAATTCATAAAATTTAAGTTACACGTGTTTTCCAAGTTAATGGTATTAGATTGGCCTTTCTCTAACTAGTTCTATTTTGGGTGAATTGTAAAGGTAATATGTGTTGTTGTACAAATTGTAGATCAAAATCAAATATGAGTATCTTGACATTCCTTCTTGAAGAGTTGGATTATCAAGAGGCGATTTGAGGAGAGTAAACTATTTTCTAACTCTTAAAGCTGCTTTATTCTAAATTATTATAACTTCCTATAGCTTGGTTTTGTGTTATGCAATTTTGTAGTACGTTTAAGTTGACAAACCTCTTTTAAATTAGGATGTTCACGTGATATGTTGCTACTCATGTTATTACTATTAACTCTTATTTTTAAAAAATAGATGAATAATGTGATATATGCTGATGATAAATCTATTTAATATGGCAGTTGTGAAAAGATGCACGATTTGGTTGCAATGTGTGAATGACAAGTTTGAACCTGTAAAAGAAATCTTCTCCTAGGTTCAACCTTGAATGTGACTTGGTGAACTTCTATGATTATTTGGGCCTTTGTTGTGAGTGTGTTGTGTATGTACATAAACCAATTTTTTTTAAGCAAATAGAATATGTTGGTTTTACACAAATGTGTAATCTTAAGAAACAAAGGGGGCCAAAGAGTTATTACATATGTGTGAGTGGGTGATTGCATAGCTGGCTAATATGAAAAGTAGAGGGCTATAAGGCCTATCTCTACTTGAGTAGGCCAAATAGCCTACTACTATAGAAAGGTTGAAAGTCCTACTGCTATAGAAAAAGGGACCAAAGGATTGCTGTAAGTGAAAGGCCAAATGGCCTTCCTTAGGCACCACTACGATATAATAAGTTCTTGTGTCTAAAATGAGTGTTATTTTAAGTTGATATCATGCTAAAATTATGTAATAAACTATGAAACGTATGTTGAACTTGTGAGTAAATAGCTCACTCCTTGCACCACCTTATGGCTTAATGTTATTTAGGTTAAGTCAATGATTCTTGTTAGAATTATGTTCCATAAGTAAATATATATGTGATTGAAATTATAGGCAAGTTCCACCCATTAAGCTAGTGAATTGGGTTATAGCAATATTATGTGTCGTCATCCCTTAATATGTTATTTTACATATAATTCATAAGAAATTAGCATCAATTAGAAGTTGTTATTGCTAGAAAATTGTTGGTTGAGGTATAGACCATGAAACATGTTGAGACTAGGTTGAGGTACATGGAATGTGGTTGAAATTATCTTCAATATGGAGAGTAGATTATTCATATACTTCATCTAAAGTTTATATATTATGTTGCAATGTTCATTTAAACATGTATGAATGAATGATGATTAAGCACATGTTTTAGTTGGAATGTCTTTTGAATTATGAAATTGTGTGAATTGAATGATTAGTTAATAGAATAATACTATTGTCTTAAATGTGTGTAAAATGAGAGATATGGATCTTTGATAGATTTCTTTAAGAAACCTACAAATGAAAGTGAAATTGAATATCTATGGCCATTAACATGATGGAGAGATAAGAAGGAAATTAACATGGTGGAAGCAAAAGGTGATATGGGAAAGAAATGAAAATAAAAATGCTTAAATTGGTAGGTTCCTTGAAGAATTCTACCTTGTATTCCTAACTGAATTAATTAGTATGATGCCTCGTAAATGCTTATTGGCATAGTTTTTATATTGATAGCTAGTATATGATTTATAACTAGTCCTTGGAACTAGTTAAGTATCCTATGTGGATTATTTTATGTCCTTGTTTGAGGAAGAATGACTACAAGCCATTCTTGTTGATTGGTTGAAATTACAAAGATGATAATTTTCCCATATGATTGGCACTTACTTCGAGTTCTATTGGGTGTTCACTGGAACCCACCAATATGGGAATGTTTGTATTGGTTGTGTCAAATGGCTAGAGAATATTTATATTTAAACTAGTAGATTGATCATGAATGTAATTTTATGTTTAGTGATTGAGCTTATTACAGTACAAGTTTATAACTAGTTCATCCCTTTTTACTTTATGAAAATAAGTAAATAAAATAAGAAGTATCTAGCATAACAGTAAGTGAAGGACAAATCTGGTGGGCTCTCAAGAGTGTGAGTGCTAAGCATGTTCATTATATGATAATGGTTAATCGTGTAAATTATCCAAACAACCACTTGTATTGTGAGCCTAAATTAGTTACATTGTGAATTGTAGATTTTATTGAGGCCGTGTATTGGTAAATGTGATATTTGTACAAATGTGTATTAGTTATAGACAATATTAAGAGTAAGCGATTTACTTACAAGGTTTCATTGAAAAAAAATGTTTTAATTTCAAGGTTGCTAGATATTGTAAAGACTGTTTGCCAGGGATTAAGGATAAACAGCTTGGAGAAGCATTTTGGTAGTTATGATGTCTGCATATTCATGTGTGTCCTGAGTAGTCATAGTTGTGTCAAATGTTATTGTTATGCAATAAGTAATATTGAATATAGTATATATTGTATTTTCAAGTGCTAGGTAAAGCATGTGGCCTTACACTGTTATGGCCTAGAGTCTAAAAAATAGAGAAAGTTCTACCAAATTCTTCGTAAGGATTTTGAAAAGTTAAAGATAAGTGTTTTAAAAAAATTGAATATATTTTACTTTACTAAAATCTGGTCAAGCTCAATTAGAACTTGCAAGTCACAATGAGAGTCAACATCTGGTGTAAGGCTTATTGGATGATGCCACCGAGTGTTTTTCTACATTGGTTATGTTTCAAAGCGTGATAAAGTTAATATCAGAGCAAGGTCTAAAATCTAGGTGCACGGATTAGAGATCTCAACTACCAATATAGGATTGAAATACCAAGTTCATGTTAGTGTGCCTAGGGATGCGAAGTATGAACAAGGATATGTCAATGCCTACTCCAAGACATGTCCTAGATCTCTATAATCCTTGGACTATGTGCTAATGAGTATATTCTCTATTTAAGTTTACCCTATGATCTTGCTTATAGGAACAATTCCACTTAGAAACTAATATTTGTTTTCCTTGAGAACGTTTGGGTATATAGGTGTCTGATGGGACTTAATATGGACTTTCATCTTCATTAGTTATTAAGAGGTTTGTCATGTGTATTGTTTCCTTATTGAATTACTTTCGTGTGCTTTTATGCATTCATATTCTACATCTTTATTGGAATTTTATGTTTCCAATCTAGCATTATAATTTTAGTTTCTTTGTTGCCATCCTTTGACTATGGACCAACATGTGATTTTCTTTGCCTTTAACTTATAAATGATAGTAGTCATTTACTCTTCTAATTGTTACTAAGAAAACAATTGTAATTGATCTCTTTTACTGCCCAAAGGATAAATTGTGTGTGGATATGTAAATGCGTAGGCCAATCTATACAAATGTAACTACATCATCATGAAGATATAAGTTATTGTTGGATTATTATCAATTTTTTGTATGTTTGTGCATGCTGTAATTATTATGAGGGTAACTCGTCCTTGTTGAGATTATACCTTGTTAGTTGGTCAGTGAATGATAATATGTAAGGACTTGATTAGTTTTAATTTTAATTTTGGACTTGTATAGTTAAGGGGAATCAAGTTAGAATTAAATTAGACAAAGAGTAGTATAGATCGACTATTACACTACTAGGTTAGTGATAAATGATTGAGGATATTGGATTATATAATTTCATGTAGGCTGCATAGCAGTTTTGAGACTATAGGTAATTGAATAGAGTGTTTTGTTTTACTTATTTGTTACTAATGAGAATTTGTTCTATATTGGATGTTATGGCATTTAACCTGCTATTAAGTGACTTGAATATGCTTGAATTGACTAATGCATGACTATTGGTTAAGTTAAACACTTTAATTGAAATGATTAACTTCTATAATGATTAAAAACACTGGTTTTTAGCTTTTGGTTTAAGTATGAATTTACAGGTGTTTAAAATTATATGTTTTAGCTATAGAAGACTAAATTAGTAATGGAGTTCTAAGTTATTGATAAATTATGGCTAATGCATTAAGTTCTATTGGCTTATCTTTTGGGTTGCATAGTAAAGACTATCCAAACTATAAATGTGACCATAGTTTTATTTCTTCTGATTTAACTACAAGCATTAGTAGTTAAATTCTTATGGCCAAATTAAACTAGGACTTATTTAATGAACTATTCTATTATAACAGGAAGTGTTTCTTAAGTAGCCAAAGCTAGCTTCTCTTGAGGATGGGTTGTCTCTAGATAATAAATAAATAAATAAAGCCAGAATCCTAATTTCCACCATTTCCAGAGTTTTAATTCATTATTTCTTGTCTTGCCTAAATTGAAATCTTGAGTTTCAACCCACTTATCCAACCACCAATTTCAAAACATTCATCGCGAATCATTCATGAATAATATTTGACAATAGTTAGTCATATATCCATCCTACAAATGACTTTCATACACTGGGAATTCATAAGCTAAAACCATGATTAAATTTAGGTTAAACTTTTCATGAGTTTTGTCAAAAACAAGATGGCATAGTAATATCTGTCTTTATGTGTATCTTGCATTTATGTAATTTTCTATCTTTAGCTTAAATCATTGGCCAATTTCCTTTCTTGATTAGTCAATTAAGTCAAATAATTTTTATTCTAATTTTGACTAGAGGGTTAATTATATGCACAAGTAAATGTAGTATGGTGTGACTTGGTCAAAAGAATAAAAAACTAGATGGCTGGTTGCACAGGTTAGTTTGTGGAGCCGTAAAATGAACCTTATAAAGAACAATATAGAAGTGAAGGTGAGTTGTTTAAAAAAAAAGGGAAAAAAAGAGAGTAAGTACTAGGATTAGAAATAGGTCATTTAACCTTTTTTTTTTTTTGCTCTTCTAAGCCATATCAGGAGTATTCCTTGGTAATGGGTATGTCTCATGCATTACTTGACTGTTCCCAATCTCTGTACCTATGATGCTTATAGAATTTGAGGATGAATTCTTTTATGAATGAGAGATTTTGTAATACTCAAAGCCTTTGATGAACAAATGTTGTAAAAATTTCTTTTATAAATTATAAATATTTAAAGTTATAAGTATAAAATTTGTTAAATGTGTATTAAAGAGATTTTAGTTAAATTAATTTATCTACATATTTATAATGTTATAGTGTATTTAAATGCTCTAATTAAATAATTGCTTTAACTAGTGAATATTTATAGTTGAATTAAAAGTAAGATGGGTTATTTATTTAACTATTAAGTTATTACATGTTTAATTTATGATAAAGAATCAAGGATTTATGTTTGTGCATTCGAATCAATTTATTTCTGTCATGCAAACTATATATACTATTAAGGTAATTTTCCATTTCTTTAATATCTATAATTATTCTATTTTTATGACACTAGAATCTTTTTATAGTTTAACTAATGCCACTCGTCTTACAAGCACTTTTTTGATTCAATAGGCTTTCATTTTATTATTATTGTACTTATTACTTTTTTAATCAATTTTGCTATACTTATTTTGGATTGACAAAAGAAAAAAGGTTAAGGAATGCAATACTTGTTATATAAATAATAACAATAAAATAAATAATTTTCTTTTAGAAAAGGTACTTCTCTCTTTTTGTTTTATTTCAAAGACTCTATAAACTAATTGAGAGTGTCCTTCTTAGACACACAAAGGCTTCCTCCCCAGCCCTTGCTTAATGAATCGATAGTAGTAGAAAACTTCAACCAATTCCATTAAGCAACCCATGCATCGTCATGCCATGTCATGCCATCTTCTGCTGTGAGCCAGTGCTTGTTCACGGTTAGCTAGCAGCAATGTTTGTCCAAGCCAATTATAGCAGAGTTATAGCTACCTTGTTTTGACCCCTTTCAATTGGTAGCTTAGCTAGTTATTCTACTTCCATTGGAGCTATTCTTAGCTCCATTTGAGGTATTTTGGTAGTCTTAAGTATAATTATAGCTTAACTTGGTTTGTTTCTCTTAAAGTTTTAGGTGGTACCCAAAATCGTAACCCCTAATTTGAACCAAAGTGAATTTTTCTGTTGAAGTAGTAAAGTAGGGAAGGAAGTTGGTGACTTGACATAAAACTGTTCATAATTGCAGTCAAATTCATAAAATTTAAATATAAGTTACACCTATTTTCCAAGTTGATTGTATCATATTAGCCTTTCTCTATCTGGTTCTATTTAGGATGAATTGTAAAGGTAATATGTATTGTTGTACCAATTATAGATCAGAATCAAATGTGAGTACCATAACATTCCTCCTTGAAAGGTTGGATTATCAACAAATGATTTGAGGTGAGTAAATTACTCACTGTCTCTTGAAGCTGCTTTATTCCGAGTTATTATAATTTCCTATAGCTTAGTTTTGTGTTGTACAATAGTTATTTATAACAAGTATAAGTTGACAAAACTCTTTTAAATGAGGATGTTTACATGATGTGTTGCTCCATATGTTACTACTATTAACTCTTATTTTTAAAAAGTAGATGAATAATGTGATATATGCTAATGATAAATCTATTTACTATGGTGACTATGAAAAGATGTGTGATTTGGTTGTAATGTGTGAATGACAAATTGAACCCATAAAAGAAATCTTCTCCTAGGTTCAACCTTGAATGTGACATGTTGAACTTTTATGATTACTTGGGCATTTGTCGTGAGTGTGTTGTGTTTGTACATAAACTAGTTTTTTTTAAGTGAATAGAATTTGTTGGTTTTACATAAGTGTGTAATCTTAAGAAAGAAAGGGGACTAGGAAGTTGTTACAAATATTTGAGTGGATGATTGCATGGCTAGCTAATATGAAGAGTAAAGGGCTATAAGGTCTATTTCTACTTAAGCAAGCCAAATACCCTGCTACTGCAAGAAGGTCGAAAGGTCTATTACTGCTAAAAAAGGGATCGAAAGGTTTGCTTGGGGTGATGGACCAAATGGCTTCCTTTAGGTACTATAGTGACATTATATGTTCTTATGTCTAAAATGAATGTTATTTGAAGCTGATATCAGGCTAAAATTATGCAATAAACTATGAAACATATGCTGAACTTGTGAGTAAGTAGCTTACTCCTTGCACCACCTTATGGCTTAATGTTAGTGAGGTTAAATTAACGGTTCTTGTTAGAATTATGTGCCATGAATAGAGATACATGTGATTGAAATTATAGGCAAGTATAACCTATTAAGCTAGTGAATTAGGTTATACCAATATTATGTGTCCTCATCCCTCGATATGTTGTTTAATTTGTGTGTGATTTATAAGAAATTAGCATCAATTAAAAGTTGTTATTGCTAGTTAATAGCGGGTTAAGGTATGGACCATGATACATGTTGAGACTAAGTTAAGGTATAATAAGTATGGTTGAAATTATCTTCAATATGGAAAGTAGATTATTCACATACATCTAAAATTTACATATTGTGATGCAATGTTCATTTGTGTATGAATGAATGATGATTGAGCATATGTTTTAGTTAGAATGTCTTTTGAATTATGAAATTGTGTGAATTGAATGATTAGTTAATAGAGTAGTACTATTGTCCATGGAAAATAACATTATAACTTTTTCAATTTGATTTTTTTATCTATCTAGGAAGGAGCCAAATGTCTTCTAGTTTTGGCACCTGAAGAACATATAGTGGTATATAGAAGGGTTTTCTATAGCCACACCCTCCATTACTAACAACTGTCAGATGATCGAGCAAAGGTTATTGTTGACACCCCTACTAAATTAAAGTGCAAAACTACTGGTACCAATGCATGAATTAAGGATAGTAAGCCAAGTGATTGGGACTTATATCATATGACCAAAAAATCTTATCATTTTGGCTATAGAGATATCATTTTCTATTTGATAAGTATTTTTTTAAAGACCTAATTTTACTATATTTCTAATATCTAAAATTTATAATTTTATTAATGTCCATTAGGCATCTTACCAAGAAAGGAGTGAGCCAAAAAAGGAGGAGACCAGGGAGATTGAGAGTAAGTAAACCATGGAATCAATGATGCAACCAACTGATCAGCTAACCTAGACCTAAGAAATGCCTCCTGTTAAACCAAGGAAAAGGTTTTCTACTATGGTTGAGAAGATGACAAATGATGATTTCATCAAAATTCATATGGATGCCACTTTCATGAGTAACAAATGTGAAATTTTTGTAACTAAGGATGACATCATGAAATTCTTAGCCATGGAAGAGATAAATATATCTTATGTCTAAGTTTTTGAAGTGTGAGTTTACCTTTGACTTTTAATTCATAATTTTATTTATATTATACAATTTAAAATGTTTTGTTAACAATTTCCTTTATTTCCTTGTAAAGACTTTACATTGTGACTAAGAGACCAAGGGACTAGATGTCAGGTTTTTATGTCCATGGTTACTTGTACTAGTAAACTCAACCTAAGGCAAAAAAACAAAATACATCATAGAAGTCTTAAAAAAAGTAATATGCTTTTACACCGTTTATCGAGTCATAAATATCTATTGTAATATTTGATATTTTGTTAAGGAAAAATGCAAATTACTCTTTCAACTTTGGAATAGTTGCATTTAACACCCATAAACTTTTAATTTTTGCAATTAACCACATTCAACTTTGGATAAGTAGTAAATTGCACCCACATATGGCCTTTTCTCATAACTCCAATAGGAATCTAAGTGTCATGTTATATTGACACGAAGATAAAAATGTAAGGATCATGTTCATTTGGATTTTCTACTCAAACCTAGACAAGTAAACCATGCTAAAACAACCAAAATACCCCCCAAATAGGGAAAATCAAAAAAATAATATATAAGTCAAACTACTCCTAAATTTGAGCCATAAGGCCTTCACTCTATGTGAGATTTTTCTATAAAGTTTCATGTAAAGTTGAAAACATTTTCTCTCTCAAATTGCTCATAAAATGGATGTTAGGTGTTAAATATAACTACCACAAAGATGGGGGGACTAACTACAAAAATTAATAGTTTGTGAGGTTTAAAAGCAAATACCCAGTGTTGAAGGGGTAATTTGCATTTATTCTATTTTGTTATTATAAGCATCATTTTGTAATATTTTTTTGTTATAGGCATCATTAGATACTATGCATAATTTATGTGGAGGAAAAATATTGTTTACTAATTTGATCCCTTAAGACATCTATTGTGCAAGAATATCAAAATCTTAGTTGAATCATGACTTATTTTGTAAATTAAAATTTAGTTTTTGGATTTATATTTTATATCATCTCCTTTATTATATATTGGTTTCTTGCATGAATTTTATTAAATAGATGTATTAAGATTTATTATATCATAGCGACAATAGGAAAAAATCTAATATAAAATGGGTCACCTCATAAGTAAGTTTTTTTAATCATATTGAATACTTTTTATAATAATCTAAATAATTTCATATTTAATTGAAATGATTATTTGAGTATATATATTTGATTTATTGTGGTGCCCTCATCAATAAGGAAATGTGACGTGTGGATACTTTATAATGAGGCATATGAATGACATAATCACTCAAATGAAGGATCCACAAGAAGTATAATAGTTTGATTTGGATCTGTTGGGAATTCTATTTAAAAAAATTATAGTGTTTCACTATGATATATGGATATGTGATTTGTTGCATGTATATCTATTTTGTAGTACTTTGGAGATACCAGTTCTTACACTTAAATTGAAATTGACCAAATTCAAGATTAGTGGGCTCGGTTTCTCATATACTATTGTGATAATTACCAACAGGAAAGTTGTAATGTATTGAAGGTTTTGTAGTACTTTGGAGATATATGTTGTAATGAAATATATATATATATATATATCTATTTTGTAGTATTTTGGAGATAATTGTTGTAATGAAAGTTGTAAAGTTGTAATGAATTATATGTCTTTTTTAAAAAACCAAGTTAAGAGAAGCGACGTTGGATTTTTTGATAAAAATCAATGTCCTTAATGATTTACATATCAGTTTCAACATATTAACCGACGTCTGAAATAAAAATTATTACATGTAATATTAGATGGATGTTTATAAAAAAAAAACTAGTTAAGAGAAACGAAGTTCGTTTTTTTTATACAAAACCAACATCTAAAGTCTCTACACATTTTAAAATTAAATATAATATTAGAGATCTATTTTTTTAAAATACAAGTCAAGACAAATGTTTTCGAATTTTTAACAAAAATCAATATCTAAGGTCTCCACTCATTTTAAAATAGGTGTAATATTAGATATATCTTTTTAAAAAAAAAACCCATTTTAAAAGAAACTATGTTGGTTTTTTACCTAAAATCAACACATCAAGTCTCTGAAAACTGTATTTTATAATAATATATTACAGTGTGTTATGAATAATCTATGATTATATATGAATGGTTCCAATTTATTTTTGAAAAGTGCTAATTATATTTGGCAAACTGAGTGATGACCTATTGGTTATATTTTTTGACTTTTGTAATACTTTGAAAAAGATAAAATTAAGAAAGTCTCCACACATTTTAATTAGATTAATATATTTAAGATCTCTATTTTTTTCAAAAAAAAAAAAGAGTTAAGAGAAACAATGTTGATTTTTTTTAATAAAAAATTAACGTTTAAAGTCTCCACATATTTTAATTAGATATTATATTAAAGATTTTTTTTAAAAAAATATATGAGTTAAGAGAAGCAGCATTAAATTTTTAATAAAAATTAATTTCTAAAGTCTTTACACATTTTAAATTAGTTGTAATATTAGAGATATCTATTTTTTTAGATATTTTGTTAAAAATAAATTTTTTTGTGTAATTTTATTTATGAACAAATTTATTTTTTAACCATTTATTTTTTCTATTCCTAATTAAATAATTATATTTTATTAAGATTATAGAATATTTCAAAATTTTAATACTATCAAATTGGAGGGAAAAAAATCAAGAATTTAAGCATTATTTAATGGATAAAATAATTTAGAAAATAATTAGTCTTTGGGTAATTTATTTGTGAAAATTGTAACAAATTATCTAGAAAACAAAATGGACAGAAATAATTGAAAGTAAATGAGACGGGGTGGTGGAAAAATACGTGTGTAAATAAAAATTAAAACATTGATTTGTACTAAACGATTGATGTCGAAGTCTTTCATTTATATAGAAGTTACTGTCATTCTTGCTCTTTTCCTGGTTTGAAGTCATAGCTCTCTTTCCCCCAGCTTTAATGATTCGAAGACACTCTCACTTTTTCTCTCACTCTCACTCTCTCTCTCTCTTTGACCACAAAAACCTAGCTCACGCTCACTCTCAATGGTTTGAATTGATCATTTTTTTATCTCATGCTCCTTTTGTTTCTAGGTAACAACCACTTTTCTTTTTCAATTTTATTAATGTGTGCCTAGTTGTTTTTTTTATTGTGTGCTGATTATGCTTAATTGTGTTCTCTAAAGTAAAGACATGCATTATTGTTAGAATATAGAAATGTCCTGAAACATTTCTAGTATAAGAACATACCCAGGACAGAGCTAACTTGTTTTCTAACATGTTTAGGATTGTAAATTTGTAATTGTAGCTTCTACTTCGCAAATAAACTCTAATTGATATAATTTTAAAATATAATTGATTTAATTTATGAAATGAGTCCAACATTGTCTTGTTTTTTTTTAAATTTTGTTCAATTTTAGATAGTCATAGATCATAGATGAATATCTGTTAATCTATTGAGTGAAGAACATGCAAATGGGATTGAGGAGTTTATTAAATTTGCTATTGATCAACGAGTTGCAAAGTGTAATGAGCTGATTAAGTGTTCTTGTATAAGAAGTTATGTTAAGCGAATGAAAGCCAAAAAATTAAAAGAACATTTATTTATTTATGGCATTGATAAAGGGTATACACGATAAATATGGCATGGTGAAAGTAAATTGTTTAGTATATCTAGTAATTATCAAGACAAGAGAGGGTACCAAAAAGATGAAATTTATGTAGGTTTGCATGATTGATTCAAGGATCAGGTGTATGATGTTGTTGAAAATAATTTTATTGAGTGGTTATATATCATTGAAAGCTTGTTAAGTGATGTAGAAAAGCCTTTATATCCAAATTGTACTAAATTTACTTGATTAACTATTGTGTTAAGATTGTTCAACTTAAAAATAGGGAATAGGTGGACTGACAAGAGCTTCATGGCCTTATTTGAAGTGTTGAAAGGTATGCTTCCTAAAGTTAATGAACTTTCAGATCTTAGTTATGAAGCCAAGAAAATCTTATGCCCTATGGCTATGAAGTATAAGAAGATATATGCTTGCCCTAATGATTATTATTGTATCAAAAAAAGAATGAAAGTTTATATGAGTGTCCAAAATGTGGGGCATCATGTTACAAATTAAAAAAGAATGATGTCATGAAAAATAAAGGGGCTCTGGCTAAGGTGTCATAGTATTTTCTAATGATACTAAGTTTTTTAACACAAGTTTGCTAATGCAAGAGATGCCAAGAATTTAATGTAGCATACAGATCAAGTGATTTTTAATGACAAGCTTTGACATCTAGTTGATTTTCCTCAATGAAAAATACTTGATTCATTATTCCCTAAATTTGGTAGTGAATCAAGAAACCATAGGCTTGGAATTTGTACAGATAAAATGAACCCTTATAATGACCTAAGCAATAAACATAACACATGGCCTATTTTGTTGGTGATTTACAATATACCTCTATGGTTATGTATGAAACGCCGCAAGTATATAATGTTCTCATTGATGATTTCAAGCCCAAACAACCAAGAAATGATATAGGCATTTTTTTGACACCGCTTATTGAAGACTTGAAAATGATATGAGATGATAGTGTGTCAATGTTTCAGGTATATCATTAAAAGTCTTTTCAATTGCATGCTTTACTTTTTTTTTGCAAATAAATGGCTTCCCAACTTACGGAAACTTGTTTGGATACAATGTCAAAGGACATAAAGCATGTCATATTTGTGAGAACAATACATCTTCTTGTCAACATAAGCATAGAAAGAAGACAATGTATCTTGATCAATGAAAATTTCTTCCTCAATCCTACCATTATCATAGGCAAAGAAAGACTTTTAATAGGTCATCAGAAGGGGGAAATCTCCAATGTCATTAACTGGAGACTAGGTTTATGAACGAGTGAAAAATATTGATGTCTTTTTTAGAGAACCCTATACATTTGCTAATGATAAGACTTCATGGAAAAAGATGTCCATATTCTTTGATCTTTCATATTGGTAGATCTTGTTTGTGAGACATAATCTTAATGTGATGCATGTGGAGAAAAATATTTGTGACAGTCTAATTTGAACAATTTTGAACATCTTAGATAAAGCCAAGGATGGAGTCAAAATCAAACTAGACTTGGTTGAAATATCAATACAAAAGGAATTAACACTAAAAAAAATGGTATTTGGCTCATCTTGTCATACTATGTCTAGAAAGGAGAAAAGAAGTTTATGTAAGTGTCTACATGTTGTTAAGATGTCATAGGGGCATTCTTCAAACATCAAAAGTCTTGTTCCAATAAAAAAAAAATTAAATTAGTTGATTTGAAGTCTCATAATTGTTATGCTTTGATGCGACAACTGTTACCGGTGGCCATCCGATTGATATTTCCTTAACATGACAAGTCATTACTAGACTTTATTTTTTCTTCAATGCAATATATAAAAAACTCATTAACCTTGAGAAATTAAATTACTTGTGAAGAGAAGTTGTTGTTACACTGTGTCAACTTGAGATGTATTTTCTACCTCTCTTTTTTGACATCATGGTGCATCTAGTTGTTCTTTTGGTAAGAGATTTGTATCAGTTTATTTGAGATAGATGTACCCATTTGAGCGATATATGAAAATCCTAAAAGGGTGTGTGAGGAATAGACATCGGTTTGAATTATGTTATTGAAGGCTACATAGTTAAAGAGATTGTTAAGTTCTGTAATGAATACTTATCAAATGCAAAAGCTATTAGAGTTCTCAAGTGTCATTATGAGGGAAAAATTGCAAGTAAAGGTACATTAGGGACTCGAGTGATGAGCACTAGTTGTGAAATATGGTTACAAGCACAAATTTATGTTCTACATAATAATGAAAAAGTGGAGTCTTACTTGGATGAGCATATGACCTTTAGAAGAGAGCAAAATCATAGAAAAATGAACAATAGCTACAAGTTGAACACAACTACTCCTTCATTACTTGGTTCCAGAATTGAGTTCATTTTTTATTGTCATAAACACCAAATGATGCTTTTGAAACTACAAGATGGTTGGCCCACGGGCCCTCGCATGGAGGTTTTATCTTATCATAGATATGACATCAATGTATATTCTTTCTACACAAAAGGATGTAATGACAAGAGCATTATGCAAAATAGTGTGGTAATTTTGGTGGCTCAATTAATGCATGTTTCTAGTTCTAAAGGTAAAAATCTTGTATACGTGAATATGTCATATTATGGGGTCATTGAAGACATATAAGAGCTTAACTACATCAAATTTAGGGTGATTATGTTTCAATGTAAATGGGTTAAGAATAATAATGGCATCTGAGTCAATGAGTTAGGGTTCACATTGGTGGATCTTAATAAGGAAGGTTATAAAGGGGAACAGTTCATAATGGCATCCTAAGCAAAATAAGTTTTTTATATCATAGACTCAGTTGATAGGAAGTGGTCTATAGTTCTTCAAGGGAAAAGATAGATTGCTGGTGATAAGGATGAAGAAGACATAAGTAATGGTATTGAGGAGACCTTCCTTTCTCTTCCAAACTACTTCCGATGAATGATGAAGGCAACTTGGAGAAGTTCTACATGGGAGATGATCATAGTGTAAAGATATAGATTGAAGATCCTCCTAAAGAAAAAATTAGGATAAATTAGAGGTAATTAATAGTGTTTATTGTATATATAGGCAACTATATAATTTTTTTTCATTTAGATGTATATACTTGATTATGTGTTTATTAAAATTAAGATAACCTGATAATAAAATTGTTTGATTTTAATGGAGTAGAAATTGCCTTAGAAAGGAATCCAATCATCTAATAATAATATACAATCTGTATAGCTTTTTGAATTATTTGCTCTTAGGAATGAATGCTACAACTAATTTTATATAAATTTAATTTAGTTGCTTATATGAAATACAAATATTATTTTTGTTAATTTCATAAAAAATAAAATTCTATTTTTTAGGCAAATTGACTTTTATGAATTGCATATAAAAAAATGCAACTTAAACTTATATGGATAGATACGGTAACACTTGAAATATTTCTTATCTAAAACTCTCACCAATGTCAAAACTTGCATTACAAGAAAAGGTTTAACTAAAGGAGAAGTATAATTGAGGAAATTTACTTAGAAAGTAAGTAAATAATTATTATGTATAGACTTGTTATTAATTTGACATGTTTTGATTTTAATGTAATTTTATAATATCTTAAATTTTTTGTCAATCCAATAAAATGTTTAAAATTGTTGAAATTGGAATTGTATTGGGTGATTGTAGATCTAGTTCGATGGTTATTTATGCAAAAATGTAAATAGCAATGGATTTTTGTAAAAATATAACTAGCAAAAGGTTTTTTTAAAGGAAAAAGATTTAGATTATTACACAAAATCAACATCTTTTTGTCCACTAACAATGTCAATTTTTATAAATAACCAACGTATTTAGTGGTTAAAAAAACCGTCAATTATTTTGTAAAACCAACATTTTTAGTGGTTGAAAAAAGATGTTAGTTTGTAATAAAAACTAATATTTTTAGTGAAAAAATATCAATTATTCATAAAAAATTGAGATATAAAAATTTTCTAAATAAAAAAAAGTCAATAGTATATTAGAAATCGATGTCATTTCTTGTTTTATTTATCAGTTAAAAAATTAATATGAATTGTTCTAACCTATTATATTGTTCAGATAGACATTAATTTCTAAACCGACATAGCATATATAAAATAATCGACATATAAATGCATTTCTATAATAGTAAATAGCTTAATTGACTAATTGAACATGTTATTGGTTCTAATTGTTCTTTAAACTTAAATCATAAAATTCATATTTTTATAATAAAATAAAATATTTAATTCGAGTTCTGTGTCTTATAGGTGAAGAAACATTTCTCTCAATAAATTATATATAACACATTTACTAATCAGAATTAAAATTAATAAAAAAATTAATATTTTCATAATATCTTCAAATTTTAATGGTGTAATTTGTAACTTTTTTTTATGTTTAATGATTTAATTGATAGATTTTTAAAATTTAAAGAAATAATTTTTCACTCAATGAAATTTTAAATGTAAAAAATGTATTTCTCCCTTTAATTATTAACATTTTAATTTGTAAGAAATTTTCTGCTCGTTTGTTCATGCAAATACAATCTCTTTTTTTTTTGCACACATTTACAAGTGTGAGAGCAATTTGAATATATATGGTGTGAATGAAGTACTTCCGAGGGTACAGAAAAAGAAGCAAACGATCCTGAGCCCTTTGCCCAAAACAACCATTTATATAACGCGAAATTGAAGTCATCTTTTGCTTACCACACACACACATACATATGATACCTATTTTACCATAGCTTGGATTGAGGCATACGTGGACATAGTTTTACTCTTCTTTTGATCCTCATCTTCATTGTTGGTCTATCATGTTCATTAAACAGTTTTAATTAATATATTAATTTCAAAAGGAGAGAGCTAGATGTTAACATGGGTAAGACTTTTGTATGCGTCTTTACCTTTTTTTTAAATATCTTTTTATTGTTGATTTGCCACAATAATATGGTATATTATTTTACTAGTGCATTTTTCAAAAAGAAAAATTACAATAATTTATTAAAAAAACATTGCAATAATTGGATTACAAAAGTTATAAATTTACAATTTAAAGTTACACTTACAATAATATATGAACTAGTGGTAAGATCTTTTAATATTCTTAAATCGTATTGTTGATTACTTGTAATTGCAGGTGATTTTATTAAAAATAATTTAATTATAATTTTGATCCTTCCAATACTAAAATGTAAATTAAATTTATATTAATAATTTTTATTAAATTGAATATTGAAAATCTTATTTGACATATAAAATTTTAATGACTTCAAATTAGACATAACTAGAAGAAAAATTAAAAGTTGGGTTTGTAAGAATAATTTTGTGGACTAACATAAATCATGTTTTCATAATTAAAATACAGATTTAATATTTAAGTTAATTATGAGTGT